>JAPVRG010259876.1:1923-14227 GCA_029783565.1 Rhagoletis cerasi
ACATACATAATATGCTTTGGTATAATTTAAATAAACAAAATGATCTAAAAAACTGCATATTAGTTGATATTTTTTTCGCAAAATGTGTAAAAAGTTTTCTGAACCCCCCTTCCCCCTTGCCATAATCCTGGATCCGCCACTGGTGTGTATAGTATTTACATAAACTTCAATTATTGTCTGCGAACCGACGAGCGAAAGCACGTATGCCGCAGACTTTTTGATGTGTTATGTTTACTTATTTATCTACGTTTTTTATATGTAGTTTAATTGTTTGTTATGAGCACTTGTAAGCAAAAAAGACATTCATACATATACATGTGTGCATAGATATGGTCAATCATGTTCGTAATCGGGTATGTTTTGGTTATCTGTTTGTCAGTAGCGAAACCTGTCTGACGCACGTGCAGCCGATTTATAGACAAAAAATAAACAGCAGCAGCGAATGTGAAACAAAATTTTTTAGTATATACGAGTACTAAATAACGATATTTCGCTATCAAAACATTTGTTGGCAACAAATGCAAAAATTTTTGTCTACACTCAAACCAGGGACCGTAATCATTATGAGTTCTATAAAAAAAAATTTATATTTAATCATTATTTCAAGATTTTAAAATTTGAGATCAATAATAATAATATATTCCTGAGTTTTATTTTATCGCTTAGAAACACAAATTATGTATATGTCGATTTATATTTTTTTGATCAAAAATAAAACTAATTTTTTAGTGTAATTTTTCGCTCTAAGATAATTATTTGATGAGTTTTATTTTCTTTCATCAAAAATAATGATTATTTTTGAGTTTTATTTTTTTGATCGAACATAAAACTCATTTCTTGAGCGTTGTTTTATCTCCCAGAAATATAAATTAATATTTGAGTTATATTTTTTTCGGTATATCGAAAAACTCAAAACCTCACACTGCTTTTCTAATAAGTGTTTAATGGTAGGTATTTTTTGCTGTGCACTCAAAAATTACAACAAATTTATCAACCTTATTTTTTCTTAATACATAAATGTGCACATATATTAGTATAAACATTTATTGTAATTTTTGAGGGCGTATGTTGCCGAGTGCATAGTAAAAAATATTTACTACTAAAGGCTTTTTGAAAAACTTTGTGTGCTCAAGAAATTAGTTTTATTGTCGATCAAAAAAATAAAACTAAAAAAATAATCATTATTTTTGATGAAAAAAATATAACTCAAAATAATGACCTTTACTGATCAAAAAATAAAACTTACACATTAATAAATATATCAGAGAGAGAAAAAACCACTCGAAAAATTAGTATTGTTTTTGATCAAAAAAATATAACTCCATACATGATTATATATTCTAAGCGATTTATAAAAATTAAAACTGTAATTATTAATTATAATTTTTGTATACATCGCTCAGAAATTTTTAAATCGTATCATATTCCTAAAGATCATGAAAAAATATGCACATATATATACTCGAAAATGTTATACGATATTTGGAAGCTTTTGATTTTTTTCATTGAAAATTTGAAAATAATCATTATTTTCGGTCCCCGACTCGAAATACTGGACTATTTGTATGTATGTATAAGCAGCATATACATAGGTACTTCATTTCCATCAAGAACCGGGCGGCAGATTAACATGTGAGGCATAACTTACAGCCTGTTGAGTACCTCCACTAAATCTAAGCCCTTTATATAGAGCCGCGCGCGTACGGCAGCCGATCAGAATAGTAAAAACAAAATGATAGTCAGATTTACTTAAACAGTATGAAGATGATGGCCGGTTTGCACATGCCAAATTTAAAAAAATCGTCAACAAAGTTTGGTTTTGCTTTTAAAACTTCTACAGCTTAATTATACGAAATTTGTCATTATTTTATTTGTTGCTTTTTCCCGTTCATACGAGGGTCACTAAATAAGCTCTTAAAATATCTAAGAAAAAAAAACGTGTCTGTAAAAATATTTTTAAGCATTATTTATACACTTTTTCATACACTCCAACCAATAGGTGTTTGTGGATAAGTTTTTAGAAGAAAAGCTCCCTATTTTCATATCATTCCAGCAGTATAAACCGCATGCAGTAATTTCAGACTTGAAGCCATTGAACTACTAGCTTGTCGCAGCGCTGCATCTTAATTTGCTAAACATGCATAGGATTACGAGCTCGTTATTTAATTTGTACAGAAAGGAAAAAATACTAATTATCATGAATTTTATTTTGCGTGCAAAATAATCAAAGAAGCTTCAAGTAATACTTATGCACCACGAGTATATTTATTTCAGCATAAACCGACGAGGAATTTCCTAAATTCAGTTGCCATCAGAACCAGCGCTGATTTAAGAGAGGTTAAGGAACGCGTATGCCATTAACCTTGCAGCTTTTGTACATTTATATTTCCAATTGCGGATGCACAAAAATTTCATTTTGATAAGCATTTAGCATTAAAAAATTCACGCTTGTATTTCATTCAATTAAAATTTTTAGAAATCTATGCATACATATATATGTAAGTATTTACTTAATAAAATAAAAAGAACATGGCAGATAACACGTTAAATTATTGAGATTATCGATTCTATATCGAGCCATAACTGCCAAAAAAACGTAAGCGACATTTTTTCCAAAATTTTCTTTTTGATGCAGAAATGCATCTAGATTCTAGATGCTCGAGGAGCATTTCTGCATCAAAAAGAAAATTTTGAAAAAAATTTCGCTTACGTTTCTTGACGGTTAGGGCTCGATATGATCAGTTGGCATTTGTTTACACGTTCAGGAGAATATGTGCATAAAATTGAATTTAAAAAAGAAAGATTGATTTAACTAACAACGAAGTATTAAATTTCTTTGATGAGTTATTAAAATATTATAGATTTTTCCCGGTACTAACATAAAAGCAACGCGTGCATATAGCAGCACTCACACTACGAGCCGTCCGTTGTAGTGTTTTCGAGTTCTCTTTAATCTATTTTAAATCTATACGATCTACGAATAAATCGGATCAGATTGTTGGGTGTTAAAAAACTCGTACCCGATCAAGTCATTGCTGAGCCAAGTATTCACATAGTTTCTGAGTATGGCTTCAATAGCCGAAGGTGAGTGTGCCGAGAGATACTGGTCTAAGCGCTCTCCAGCCAAATGGTCAGGTATCACCTTATCAGGTACTGCGGAGTAGTCTAGCGCCCAGAGTAAAACAAGTTTGTCATGTTTTCCAGCATAATTTAAACGAGGCTTGCATTTACGAACTAGTTTGGAAGTAGTTACACGGCTGGCCAATGCCTTTAGTGCAGCTTATCTGCCAACTGATATAACTTGCATTCCCCTCCACCTACATATTTTACACCACGTAGTCTATGGCCTTGAGGATTGGAAATAGCTCAGCTTGGAATACGGAGGTATGTTCACAAAGAGTGAAGTGAAGATTGTCCCCGTTACCTTCGATTTAAATAGACACCAGATCCTGACGCTGCGTCAGTTTTGGAGCCAACGGTAAAAATTCTACCATGTCTAAGACCAGGCTCAGTATTGGAGCTAAGCCAGCAGCACAGTGCCAGGGAACTCAACATCGCGGTATGTCTTCAGCAAAGACGTCGGTGGCATACTAGCCTGTGGCATTGAAAAGGCATTCAAGTCTAAATCGCTGCCTCTAGCAAATTTTCGCCTGACTCCATACGGCATCATTCCAGCAACAATTTCTCTTAAGGATAAGGATAAGGACAATAAGTGACGGTAGGTTTAGCAGCGCATACAAAGCAGCCCCGGATGTTGTACGAATCCGTTGAGCAGACGGCGATTATTCTTTAAAGTTTGTCAAGCAGATTTCCGGCACTATTCTTTTAGAGTCTGCTCTAACATACCACAGAAGTATAGCCGAGAAATGGGTCTTGCCATAGAAGTCTAAATCCAGTTAGTTAACAGACCTCACATCTTATCAAAGGCCTGTTTACTTTGCCAAAACGCTGGAGGTCATTTGTTCAACATGAGACTTCCATAAGTGTTTACTATATGTATAGGATTACACCTAAATATTTCACTTCGCGAAAAATCAGAGAAGTGACTTCTTTAAGGGCAAGCGAAGCTATGCTGGCGTCCGACCTTTTCCTTCTAGTGAAGAGCACAACACTAGATTAGTCTATAGACAAATCAATCGTAGTTAGATACAGTGGTTCTCACATTCAATCCCATCCTGTCGAGGAAGGTGTAGCCATCACCTTATTTCATTTTATGTCTGCATGAAGGGACTATCAGGCCTCTTAAGTGAACCCAGCTCAGTAGTTTGGTCTTTCTGAAGGACTTTTACCAGCCTAACTGTTTGACTTAAGGTATCAGATCTACATATATTGAGAAGGATCTTAAAGTTTCATTTCTGTAAAAGTACATATAATTATATAATTTAACCTCCTTATCAACCTCATCAATAACTTGTTGCAACACTAACAATCGAGACTAAATATTTTAACGGATTTTTTCTTCAATTCATTGTTGCTACATACTATAATGCTCACTTCAACGACATCTAATCTACTAGAATAATGAAGTCAATTATCATTGTGGAGTGCTACTGGAACAATGTATTCCGGGAATTAAGTCTAAAAGCTCTAATAATATCGATAAAGAAACGGTGTACTATTTTGATAACAATACCAATATCGACAAGGAAAAAATATGGAACATAACGATAAAACTATCGATAAAGATTAAATATCGATGACGATAAAATTATCGATAACAATAAATAATGAAGTTATCTTCTACTACTACTACTACTTGTTTCACTTCAATGCCGCGTCTAATGTATTGTACATACCAGGTGTTTACACCGTGACACTGCAAAACCTGCAATGTCGATTATTACTTTTTGTGCGGTTATCTGTATTTGAATGAACTGAAAATCGTTCTACATCATAAAACAATAACAAACGTATGTATCTATCTTTGGCTGATGACGTTGAAAATTTTGAAATGCAGTCAGATATACATACATACGTACGTACGCGATCGTTTAAGCACACAAGTTTTAATTGAAATAGAACCTTTTGGTGTATCTTTTATCTGTATATATTTAATTAAAATTTTTAAAGAATATACTTGTATGATAAGCCAATAGTTTACAAGATGAAATCTTTATATTCAAACACAAAAGTTTCAATATTTCAGAAGCTTGACCTAGAAAACGGTCACTCATGATTTTCTAAAATTTATTTATACCCCTAAATATATGCATGCATATAATTACTGATTGTATACGTTTGTATGTCCATGCATTTTATTTTCATGCTATTACTTTCTTACTCATTAGAAATCAACGTTTGTCCTTATCTTCTGTCGGTTATCGGTCAACTGATAATTCACTACTCAGGCATACTTACATATATGTACATTAGAGCGTCTCGCCTTACAGGCGAAATAAGAAAAGTTCGCCGTACACCCCCTCATGTGAAGTGTTTTTGAAAAGCATTTAAAAAAATAATCAATTTTTTTTTGGACAACCCTAGTGGTCGCTCAATTATTTTTTTTCAAATCTTCGGCATTTATAATCGGATTTTTCATACGGAAGTTCATTGAGCTCATGTGCTCCATTGTGGTATTTACCCACCAGATCACAGTTGTTGCCACCCTAATGTACCGCCTTAATAACAGTAAATTAACGACCGTCGAAAATCATTAATCTTTCATCATTTTTTTCTTGTTTTTTTTTTAATGGAGCAGCTGAGGTCACTGAACTTCCGTAGGAAAGCCCCCTTCTCGAGACAAAAAATTGGTGTATCACACTTTGAAATCCGATTATAAATGCCGAAGATATGAAGAAAAATTCAATTGGGCGACTACTAGGGTTGTCCACAAAAAAATTTTATAATTTTTTTAAATCCTTTTCAAAAACACTTCATATGAGGAGGTGTACGGCGAACTTTTTTTTTTGCCTGTAAGGCGAGACGCTCTAATTTTTTTATGGAACACATGGGGCCAATGAACTTCCGTAGAAAACCCCCCTCCTTGAGACAAAAACATTGATGTATCACACTTTAAAATCCGACTATAAATGCCGAAGATATGAAAAACACTGTAATTAGGCGAATACTAGGGTTGTCCAAAAAATTTTATTTATTTTTTTAAATGCTCGTACGGCGAATTTTTTTTTGATACGGTCTAATGTACATGTATGTACATATCAAGTCTCCATGCTCATGCCGGCTGGCCGGCCGGCTCGCTGTTCAGACTAGAATTGATAGTGTAACTAACGGACGTTACCTAGTACTCGCATAGTTTTAGTTGAGGTACGATAGACGCGCGCGCTTAAAGTGATAATTTAGTGTCGTAAAAATTTTCCTCAAGTGCATGAAAACAAACAATTGCGCAAATAAAAAAAATGTTTGTGTTATAAGTACAAACGGAACTAAATGAGCCAGACAGTGACACACTGCGCCATTGATTGATAAGACCAAATTTAAGCGACTAGACTGGCAGCCAACATTTTTGGGTACACATAAAATATACGAAAAAAAATAAACAAAAACCAGTTGTAACGATTAATCATCATGCTATAGGATTATCTATACTACAGTATATAATTATGTATGTATATATTAGTAATAAATTGTGGCAACTACAAACTCCTAGGCTGGAAACGTGAATGACAAATGAAAAATGCGTGTGAATTTTTAAGACACGAATCTAGAATGGGAAAATACTGGCGGTGTTATCAAAAACCAGATGACCTTTCGAAAAGATAACTTGCATTAACGAGATAAAAATTTATTATCGATACTCATTTTAGTTTCAACGAATAGAATATACAGTCTATTCCAAATAAACGTGCGGTATCAAAATAATTTTTACCGAAAAAAATTAAAAAAAAAATAAAAAACCTTTTTTTTTTAACAAATATCTTTTTGATATTTTAATTTAAAAAACTTCATGTTTTATATGGCGAAAATATTTATTACATAAATTATAAAAAAAAAGTATAAAAACAAAAATTAACAAATTTTTAAATTCATCACAAACCGTTCCGATTTAACTAGATTAACATGTACTTTTTGTGAATGTTATACAAACATAACAATTGCAAAATTTAGCAAGAAGTCACTAAATATATGTACATATAAGTAGGTATGTAGAATGATCAATATTCATATGTAAATATATTTATATCCAAATTATTTAAGATAATTGTAGTTTTAAAATGTTTTAATATGTAAATCTTAGTTTTCATTTGAGTCAATATCAAGCCCTAACCGCCAAAATAATGTAAGCGACATTTTTTTTTTAATTTTCTTTTTGATGCAGAAAAGCTCGTAGAGCATCTAGATGCATTTCTGCATCAAAAATAAAATTTTGAAAAAAATGTCGCTTACGTTATTTTGGCGGTTAGGGCTCGATATTTTGACACTCAGTTTCGTTTCTTTTCAAGTAATCTTTCGTGTTTTTTTCAAATTTTTTGTTTTATTTAAATTAATATGAAAGCCATTTCCACATTTGCTGTTAAAACCACATAGAAAATGTTCAAGTGTTGCCAGCTGCCTTCATAGTGAAGATTTTGCATATGGAATTTTGGGTACATTCTTCATTTAAGATTTTGGCGGTATTTTTAAAAATAAGTTCTCATTTTGAAGATAAATCTGCACTTCTGGCAACACTGCTCTGTGGGTGGAGAGTGGTTTTTATCACTGTATCAATTTGCGGTTAGCCTTCGTTCTTTGGGTGAAAAAGACTAGTAAAAATGAGTTTCGCTTTCAAAAAGGAAAACGGAGTTCGAAGTGGCTCTTTGGTAAGCGATCTTAACTTAAAGGTTTTAAATTATTAATGAAATGTCTAAAAGGTATATGTACTAAGGCAGCGGAAAGCTTCATAATCAAGAAAACCAAGCGATAAGAAGTAACGTACCTTGAGCTTATAGCTCAAATTACAGAAAGAGCTTTATTTCGAAAGTATTTTTGTAGAGGGCTGCCACCTGTTCAGAAATTCAAAATCAATTTAATTAACAAGCAAAATAAAATATGTGTTGGTATCAAACGACAGATGGTTTAAGAAAGCTGAAACTATTTCAAAAAAATATTTTTGACGAGGGTTGCCACCAGCTTAAAAAATCAAAATCAATCAAATAAGTTAAAGTGAGTATATTTGTTGCTCTTTCTTTGGATAAAATTTAGCATACAGAAAGCTTATGACCTGGATTAAAATAGAACATATTTTTTTTCGAAGGTTGCCGCCTGCTTAGAAAGGGATATGTGCGGCAAACGAATGAGATTCAAGAAACCTTTATTTTGAAAATATGTATTTTGAAGAGGGTTGCCAGCTATTTAAAGTCAAATCCTATTTTTTCGTTGGTCAAATAAAGCATTACATTATGGAAGTTAATCGAATAAGGTATAAGAAAGCTGTGCCACCTTTTTAAAAGTAATAAAATTTAATCAGCTACTTTAATGTAATATTACAATATTTATGTCATAAGAAACAGGTTGAAAAAAGCTAATATTTTGGAGTTGGTTGCCACCTGCTTAAATGTTAAATTGAGTTTTGAAGAGAGTGTCGACTGTCAAAAACATCAAATTCAATTTAAATGAACATTTTCAAAATAGAATGTATTTCGTCTGACAGCAAAGATGTTCCACCTTTTTCCAAATTTCAATATATGTATTTATTCTGTTTAAGCATACATATAACAATGAGATATTGGTATGAAAATTTTTTTAAAAGAATTATCACCTATAAAAATATTTTTTTAAATATATGCAGTGTAAAAACTAGCTGTGTGGCCGCTGTGGTGTAGTGGTAAGCAGTGCGCGCTTCCACTCCGCAGGCCTGGGTTCAAGCCCTGGTCAACGTCGCAAAAAAGTTTAGAAAAAAATGTTTTTTCTTAACAGCGGTCACCCCTCGGCAGGCAATGGCAAACCTCCGAGGGTACTTCTGCCATGAAAAATGCTTCTCACAAAAATACAATCGCCGTTCGGAGTCGGCATAAAACTGTAGGTCCCTCCCCTTTGTGTGACAACATCAAGGCGCACGCCACAAATTGGAGGAGAAGCTCGGCCAAACACTAACATATGTGTAAGCGCCAAATTATTATTATTATTATTATTATTATTATTATTATTATTATTATTATTATTATTATTATTATTATAAAACTAGCTGCAAAATGTAAGTTGTTTTTTATACTTAAATGGCGAGTTTAGTTGAAACTCGACACATTGATCATATTCTGGAGCCTCGAAGCAATTTTCCATGATATATGTGCATGATTTATTTTCTTTTTTGTTAAATTTGTAATCGTAACGTTAAACTGAACCTCACGCGGGCGGAGCTGCGGGCAAAAGCTAGTAAAAAATGAACTTAAAAAATTTTACTTCCATACAAGACCACAGCCAGCAAATAAAAATGTTGGAGGCAACATTCAATTTATGTACATCGTACATTAGAACTGCTGGCATTACGTGAGCAAATTGAACTGTCCATTTGTTCAAGTACATACTTTAACAAAAACAAAGCCGGTTTTTGCGCTTTATCAACGAATGCCTAGAATTTATCCAATGCCTGCAGCTGATAGCGTGTGTGAACGTACAAATTGTAAAGCAAGTAGAGCTCCGAGATTACTTAAAACCGTTGATTGAGTGTAAAATTACTCGACAAATGCATAAGTAATAATTTAGTGTAAAACAAAATAATAGTTTTCACAAAGCTGGTTGCATTAACGGGCGAGAAGTTAGAGGTCAGTTGTTGTCTCTTTGACTACCCAGCCAGCATTTCAAACAACTGTACAACAAAAAAAAAATTACAACGTTTCGGCAACGGATTCTGGTAGATGGAAAAAAAATATACGTGTATCAGCGATTTAAAAGTTTACGTCTGAATCTTATGGGGGGAGGGAGGAGGGTAGAAGTTTTCACCATTTTTGTACGTTCTTATTGTAAATCGGCATAGGAAACTATGTCAACTTTATATTTTAGGAGGCATATGATGTCTTCAACACTTATATGTAATTAATAACTGGGAACATTTTCGGGGAAATTGTAACCCTCTGACTATTCAATAAATGGGCTCGAATCGTAAAGATGCATATTTCGGATTATAAAAGATGTAAACGTACCAGGGACCATAACGGTTATGATCTTTATATGTAATAAAAATCATAATTTAACCGTTAAAATTTAATTTCTATTTTTTCGATCAAATTTAATCGTTATTTTATAATTTTTATTTTTTCGATATTTTGTTTTTGTTGTTGGCCTTTGAATTTTAACTTATAAAACATTTTTAACAAGCTCGAGGCCCGGCAAAATCCTTAATGTTTCTGTAGACCTTTGATGCGTCTTTGTCTTCTCGGTGAGCTCTCCGTTTGAACATATTTTGTTTTTGTTGTTGGCCGTTGAAATTCAAATTATGAAACATTTTTAGCAGGCTCGAGGCCTAGCAATTTATTTTAAAAAAATAATAGTTATTTTTGAATTTTATTTTTTCGATCAAAAAATTATCTTTTTTTTTTTATTTTTCGATCATAAAAGGTTTAAATTGGTCATAAAAAATCAGTCTCCGTTATAACGGTTAAAAATGATCGAAAAAAAAATTAAAATCCAAACTAACGATTATTTTTTATAAAAAAAGTAAAAATCACAAAATAACGATTAAATTTCACCGAAAAAATAAAAATTCTAATTTAGCGATTATTCTTGATCGAAAAAATAAAAATCAGAAAGTAACGATTAAATTTTACCGAAAAAATAAAAATCTAAATTTAAAGATTATTCTTTAATCAAAGAAATAAAAATCAGAAAATAACGATTTTGCAATGATCTATGTAAAAATAAAAGTCATGATAGCGAAGAATAGCTGAAATTTGACATTCGTGCACCGAAAGCAAAAACAAAATACATGTGGGTTTTTCTTTTTGTACTACCGCTACCCCCTTTATATGAATTCGCCTTGGTTATAAACCGTTTATTTTTTAAGTTACCTGATAAAAGGAAAAATATTTTTTCTGTTGAAAACGGTGACATTAGTAGCACAACAACAACTATTTGCCGGCCCTCATATGCCGGTCATGTGTTTGAAGTTAGTAGAAAAGAGAAACTTTTGGTACCCCTTTATTACTTTTTTTACTACTTTATTAAAATCGTAGTACTGGACAGACAATAAATCAGAAATTTATTATTATTTAGTTAATATAATAAGAACAGTAATTACTAGACATTATGGCGGCATGCGGTAATTTTTATGGTCGAAAATGTGAAAAGAAGAAAGAAAATCTTGTCTATTATTTTTTAAATATTGATTTTTATTTTGTTAAAGGACTAAAAAAGTTTTGAAATCAAACACGTTTTGGTATTTGTCGATCCATACCTATCGCTTTTTATATGCCCTTCATCGGCTAGGAAGGTATGCTTCAGGCAATAACCATTTTGAGAGCCGGAAGAGAAATTGACGAATGACAAAAGAAAAACACCATTTATGACTGGATATTTTCAAGTTTTATTGCATATTTTATGTGCATATAAAAACTTGTTTCTTCTGTATATATATGTATGTTTCATTCTTTATTCAAGAAAATCTCAGAAAGTGTACATGTTTATCAGGAACAGCAACCAACGAGGTTGTTGAATCACCATGCAATATGGTGGTACGCTGCAGCAGGAACAACAATGTACAGCTGGTTGGGCATAACGTCAAAATTTAATAGAAAATGTATAAAATGTATTGATAACTTACTTACAAATCGTAGATAATGTTGAATTAGACACCAATCGGTGGCACGATGCAGCAGGAACAGCAAACAACACGGTTTTTGAATGCGGTTGAATATCGATGTGGGGCTGGTTGAGGAAAAAGTATAAATATTACTGGAAATATCGAAAATGTAATAAAGATAACTGACTGACGCAATTAAAATTTCCGAAAATTTTCTCGCAATTTATTGAAAGAATGCAGGCGAACGTCAACTAAAAAAAGAAAACAGAGAAACAGTGTTGCCTACACTATATTTCTTATTGGAAATTCGAATAGGAATGAAAAATCAGTAAGCAGCATTGTAACTTATGATGGCCAGTATTGTCAAATGCGACAGCATATTGGAATAACTGATATCACCTTATTTTTATTTCACCATGGGTTTTGATGAAGATGGAAATGGAAATGGAGAGCAAAAAGATGATGAAAATAAAAGTGAGAGGGTGAAATAACTCTTATCAGACAGCGTAAAAATAAACGTTGGGCTACGTAAAAAATAAAAATTGTGATATATTTAACTCTTATTGGCAACGGAAAAAATGTTTCTACTGCATAACAGTTATCACGTCACATAAAAAGTAAACGCTCGGATAT
>JAPVRG010259877.1:0-13937 GCA_029783565.1 Rhagoletis cerasi
AGATTTAATCGTTAGTTTGTGATTTTTGTTTTTTTTCGGTCCAATTTAATCGTAATTTTCTAATTTTTATTTTTTCGTTCAAAAAATAATCGCTTTAACAATTTTATTTTTTCGATCATTTTTAGTAGTTATAACGGATACTGCTTTTTATAATCGATTTAAATCTTTTATGTTCGAAAAAATAGAAATAAAATTTTAACGGTTAAATTATGATTTTTATTATAAACATCATAACCATTACTGTCCCTAATTTATTTCAACATTTTTGGAAGATTAAAACGTGTAAAGGCGAAGTCACACGATTGGTGCATTTGTACAGATTTGTACATTTTGACAGTTACATAGTGATGCCAAAATGTACAAATCTGTACAAATGCACCAATCGTGTGACACGGCCTTAAAAGTTGAGTTCATCGGATAGTGAAAATACTTTAAATACATCAAACACAAAGAAAGACGTTTTAGATCGAAGAATATATTCGGTCTTCGATTTATACACCTATCCGTAAAATAAATAAATAACTAATATATGTACATACATTAACATACATCCATCGAAACAATAATATTTCCACCACATATTGACAAGTTTTACCAATTAATGTTTTTGTCATTTAATCAATGTTACTATTTTATAAAAATATAGTTAATTCTTTAACAAAAGCTTGTTGATTGTGCAAAAATTAGAAAAATTCCGCAATAATTTTTTTTTTTTTGTAAAGGTATAATTTTACAATCAGCTACAATAAACGATAATGCTTTGCTCTGTCGGCCACTGCGACTGTTAGCACCCCGCGAGCAAAATTACATATTTATTTCTTTCAGTCGCTAACATTGGAAACTGATAGAACGCGAACTACTAGTTGTGCTGAAGCGCAAACTGATAGCATTCTATTTCACAACTAGTATCTTTCCCTGCAGGGTATATTTATGTGTGTATGTATGCATTTTCTTTTGTTAAAGCATATAAAAAATAAATCTACTGTTTCTTGTAATAAAGCTTTTAATTGAATATTTGATTTAAATCCTTTGAGCCGAAAGAGCCAAAATGGCTGGGTGTGCTGCGATGAGGATGTGTCTGGAAGTATGTGCTCATGGCCCGTTGGAGCAGTTCATTTGATTTCCGTTTAAGAGCGAATCGCTCGGTTTCAACATTTGGCATTAATTTGATATGTGAAAGTATCCATTGATTTTTAAGCATTCGCAACTCTTTGGTGAGTCTCAATTCTGCTACATTCGGAACCCGTTTGCTTTGTGGAACGTACAGAGGATCAAAGTTGCGCATGCGCATCTTCATTTCATTTATGTGTAGTTTGATTCGCTCTGTCCTTTCGGTACGTAAGCATTTGTTGAGGCTATCAATTTCGCGATGGCTTTCATCTGTAGTCAGATTGATTACCTGCTTGCGGGAGATAAGATTTTGTTCAAGACGCGCATAGTTCAGTTCCATTGTTGAAACTTTCTCCTGCAAATTATTTAATGAGTGCCCGACTACATTCTCACGATAGCACATAATTTTATCTAAATGCTCTATTTTCTCGATGATTTTAGTCAGAGTCTCCTCCTGATTTCGTTGAGCTTTGGACAAGTTACGCTCTGCAATCTCCTTGCGAACTTGCATTTCAGAAAATTCATTCTGTTTCATCTTCGCCAAGTACTTATGCGTTTTGATTTCTTTATCACGTTCAACTATTGTGTGCTTCAACGTTTTTATGTCATCAGAATGTTGTTTCAGTTGAATTGATCGCTGTAGCAGAGTGGTGGCCGAGGACCGAACAAACATTGTGTTTTTATTTGCGCTGCGTACTGATTCGTTTTCCGAGACGAAATTGGAGAGCTCATTTATTTGTTCGTCCAATACCTGGATACAGTGATGAAATAGAGCGACTGGGGTCGACCCCTTTTCTTCGGCGGCGAATTTCGAACAGTTTGTTGTAATGATTTTCCAAAGTTTTTTATGCTCGATGGCTGCATCGCACGGAAAGTCTTCTTTGGTGGAAAAAGAGGATGTGGCTATATCTTTGGTTGCATCCTTTGTCGTAACTGTTAAAATATTTATAAAACGCCCGAACTGTTCGTTGGTAGAAATAATTTGTTGTATGCGCTCAATCTGCGGCTGTTGCATACCAGAAATGTCAACCGCAGTAGAAGGAAGCTTACGTTGCAGCTTTCTTAGCTTTAGCTTGAACTGCGTCACGTTTTCCATCAGAAACTGCATGGCCCAGAAAGACTCCGTGTTTTCGTCGCCCAACTGTATAATAGTATGTAGTATACCAGCATTCGTATTGATGCAGTCCAAGCATACTTCGAGTACTTCCACCAACATCACGTAGAGCTGATGCTCATCAACCAATTCAGCTATTTTCTGCGAGCAAATAAGGTTCGTGTACAGTGCATTGAAAAACGATAGAGTGCGTTCAACTGCTTCCATTGGTGTATTTTCGTCGAGCATATCGCCTTTTAAGCGATTGATCAACTCGTCGATAGACTTCTCTTGCGACTCCATTTCTCCTCGATAAATAGCTGCATGTGTGCATACCTCGTAATCGCAATGATTTAATCCGAAGATTAACTGTTTTATTACCATTTTTAGACTTCGCAACACAAAAAGGCATTTGCAACGAAAGGCGAATCGGTTCACGGAAAATCCCTCAAATATTGCGTTCTTAGCGAATTCACACGAGGTTGGAAACTTTTCATCGATCATGTGGCAAATTATTTCCAACTTTTCATACATGCGCTGCAGCAGTAGTAGCACTAATATGATGTCATGTTCGCTACCGCGAAGTAGGATCTCCTCAGGCACGAATGCCAAGAGGTGGTCAACGTGCGCTTTGCAAAGTTTTAGTTCGATTTCATTCAACTGCAAATCGATAGCTCGTTTGCACGCCTTTGTCACGTAAAACATTTGATTAAATTCGATACTCTGTGTTTCGTCCTGATTTGAGAGGGTACTGAGATCATCCGAAGTGGATGTACCCGTACCAGTGATCAATGCATTTGTGGGCTGGTCTTTTGGCAGCATGTTATTATTCAATGTTTTGACGAGATCTCGGAATTTCGTTATGGTCACATCTCGGTCGTATATCGCTTCTAGTGTATTGTTCTTCTCCTGCTGTAGCAATTTTATAGTTGAATTGAGGGCATCAATTTCTTCTCTCAAGTCCATCTCCAATTCCTGATTGCCTTCGATTATTTGTTCATGAATCTCCTCTAGCGCTTCCAGCTCCATAACTTCTTCTTCCAATAACTTCACTCGTTCCTCCAAGTCGATCTTGGCCTCTGCCAGGGATGAAACCATTGATTCTGCGCCGAGTGCTGCATCGACTTGTTCTTTTAGGTCTATAATATGCATTTCCATGACATCAATGCGTTTTGAAAGTATTTCCTTTGTTTTATTTAGTTCGGAAATTTCAGAAGCTTTTGTTGCCAGTTCCTTGTTGGTCTTTTGTAGATCTTGCTTTTCGTGTGTCAATACATCGCGCAGCCGCACAACGGTTTCTCGCAGTCGTTGGTTATACTGCTCAAGTCGCCTAATTTCCGCAGCTGTTGGTTGTATAATTTCGTCTTTCAACTCGTTTTCCGGGCGGTCGCCAAGAGCGGTCGATGTATAATTTTCAATTTCAGCTCTCAAAATTTCGACGTCGAGACTGAGTTCTTCAATGCGCTCATTTGCTGTTTCCAACTCGATTTGCAATGTTTCTGCATGTTCTTCCGCCATTTCTTTGTCCAGTGTAAGTAGTTCAATACTTTCAGCCACCTCGTCTAGTTCACGCTTATATTTAGTTTTGCAATCATTAGCTTCCCTCAGCTCTTGCCGACAGCGTTGCAACTCTCGTTGCACCAAGCTATGCTGCTCTAAAATCTGTGCTTTAAACTCGCTCAACTGGTCCTTTTGCAAGCGCACCCTTTCTAGCTCATGCAAACGCATTTTGTCATCCGCCCGCTGACTCTTTAAATCCTCCAACTCTGCACTTAGCTCAGCATTATGCGCCTCCAAGTTCTTGCATCTTTGTTGCAGCTGTTTCTGCTGATGCAGTTGCTCTGTTGGACTGATTGCGACACCACTGGGTAGACCATTGTGGATGCTGAACACAGTCGGGGAGCGCAGTGGATGACCTGGTGTGAATTGGGTATGAAGTATCTCCAGAAACCCCGTTTCCACAAACGCAGAACGCTGACGAGCACAAGAAAAAGATTCCGATGGGCTGACTGTAGTTTTGCTGCGTTTAGGTGCAGCGACGGACACCGTTGCACCTGAAAACGACAACTCCAGCTGGGTGTTGGAAGATATTACACGTCGATTTGCCTGCAAAGGCTGATTGATTTTGGTTGCCTTCAGTATATTACCATTCGAAGTTCCTGATGTGCTGCCACTAGCTGGGGCATGCAATAAAGGCTTGTCTTGGGGTGCTTTATCGATGGAAGTGCTGCTAGTTAGTGTTTTTTGATTAGGCACTGTAGTCTTCTCCACTGTTGTTGCTGTTAAATTTTTCTCACTGCTGTGCGGTTCCATATCTCTGCCTTGCCTGACCTCTTGTGGTGCCAATGACTCTGCCATTTCTTCGGTGGTTTCCTTAGCTAAAACGAAAGTTACTTGTGCTGGCCGCACAAAGAGTCCACAATTCGGTGCGCATTTGAAGTAGGTGATGCCCCTGACGGTGCCATTATTTTTTCCTTTATCCTTATCGTCCAGCACCACGCCTATCCACTTGCCAGGTGAGAAGCTAGTCAAGCCCACGTACGCAACTTGCCCACACAGATTTTTACCCACAATTTGAACTTTTTGGCCAACTTTGAAGTTGCGCTCGGCCATTTTTTCACAATTTTAGCATTTTTTACACTTCATATTTGTGCAGAAAGCCTCACTCACGAACGGCAATAACACGTATACATCGAACCAAAAGTAAGATGCTCGCCAATATGGCGGACATCTGCCACCATTATTGTTGCTGCCTTCCCACTACATTCAAACGCCTACACACAAACACACGATTTCTACCCCCTCTAACACAAGGAAAGCTAGTTGATAAGGTAAAACTTTAAATTTCACATAGCGTAACCCTTATGAGCGCTGGCACCGATTGTATTAGTTAACAATTTTAGAACAAATATTTAATTGAGCACCGAATAGAAATCAAAAAACAAGAACATTACAAGAAGCAATGCTATGTATGAGCGCGTACGTCATATCGTAACTTACCAAATGACCAATAAGTCGATGAGGGTTTAAAATAAATTTTAAAATGTATATTTAGTTGTAATGCCGGCGCGTGAAATGGTTTAATTTCTTATATGTTTCACCTTACACTGATTATTACACAAAAGTCAATTTATTTGTTGAGTAATTGTAAATTTTTTCCGTATTTTGGCGGTTCCAACGCTGCGTTTTTAGGTAGTCAGTTGATTATTTTAAGGTTAAAACCATGTTTGCAGCTTTCTTTTTACATTTTAAAATACAATTTGCGCACACGCGAAAAATTCATATTCGTCTTGCTTTCGTAAAACGGTCGTTCAGTTGGTGGTGTTGCACATGAAAGGCATCGACAACCGTTTTAGTCCCCGAGTGAACGAGCTCGTCTGACGTTTCAAACGTCATTTTAACCGTCATCCTAAGGATTTATCGGCTCCTCACTACGTCGTTGACTTTCGATGCGCGCGCGCGTGTGTGTATGTTTGGGAAACTTTGGAAATTTTAAAACGTCCTTTCGCGTTGCTCTTCCCATCTGTGACGTGTGAGTTAACTTTTGCGACTATTGCACCACCAAAGCGCATACTTTAAAAAAATTCAAACGTGCAACAAAACTGTAAAATACTATGTACGTACTCGCTTAATAAAATACCAACTTCACAATCAGTTTCGTTTGTTTGAGAGATTGCATTGTATTTTTTTTTATTTCAAAGGTACCCGAAGGGGTGAACCTTTACATCATCCCTTTGGCAATTTAAACTAAAAAACGAACATGCGGAAAAAATGAGTCTACGGGGCAGTGAAGTGGTGAAACGGGTTGCTGCTGCTGCTGCTCTTGTGCAATATTGTGCGAGATGCGTATCATTTTTTTCCTTTCAAATTAGACACACATACACTGAAATATAAATAAAGGCGTTCCATTCATCTACGGCAGTACACACTCACATGAGTGCGAATTCCCAATCTGTATACAACTACTTTTACCGGAATACGAACTCTCAACTGGCGCGATGACACAAAGCGAAATCCTTTTCCATTTCGGTTAATTTGTGTTGTTCCTTTTCGCGTATGTCATGTCTAAATGACAAACTGGACGGTTCGCAGGCAACATTGTGGATTCCTGTTTTGATTTTTAAAGTTATTGCAAAACTCGGTGTTGATTCTCTCTGGAGATCGCGCTGCTACCATCGAAGTGCAGTTGTAACGAATAAGTTCACATACCAATTTACGTGCATGTGTGTACAGGTAGGGCCCGCAGTTTTTGTGTTAAAAGTGTATATTGGATACAATTATTAAAAATATTTTAGAGGAATAGTATGTATGTGCATGTACATAACGTGCTTGCACATCGGGGGGAGGGTGGGAGTAATCGCAGAAAATACCATAACTCTACTTTAGTTGTACCTATTCTGTGCTCTGCTATGTAAATATTTACGCCAGTAAACATCTTTAAGCACTTGTTTTCTTATTATTTATTATTTGCTTTCTTATATGTATGTAGTTACATATGTATGCACGCCATATTCAACTAAGTATGTACATACGTATGTACATGTGTGATCTTAGTACAAAAGTCTTAAATAAAACGCTGTTTGTGGGAGATACGCACATAATCTTGCAGACGATTTCGTGTCTAAAGCAAAGCACAGCTGTTGAAAATATGTCTGTATTTGTGTGTGCATATTTACAAAGAATTATATAAATGCTCTGTGCAATGCTATTACCCAAATTGTTAAAATCTAATTTTTCTTTTTTGTTTTTACACAGCTCCTGGCTCTGCGTTTGAAGAAAAGCTTGTACTCAAAGCCATTATTTTTACTGCGGTACTAGAGCATCCCTGTCTGCTTTGCCTGATTTTAGACAGTTGAAGGTTGGTTGTAAAAGCGATATGGATAATACCGAAGACATAGTTGAATGCCCGCTTTGCATGGAGCCCCTGGAGGTTGATGATCTGAACTTCTTTCCATGCACCTGTGGTTACCAAATTTGCCGATTCTGTTGGCACAGGATACGCACCGACGAGAATAAATTGTGTCCAGCATGCCGTAAGGAGTATACCGAAAATCCTGCGGATTTCACGCCCCTGACTCAGGAGCAGATTTTAGCGTTCAAGTCACAGAAAAAGCAACGCGACCAAAAGCGTAAGCAGAAGGTGCGCGTAACGGAGAACCGCAAGCATTTATCGAATGTGAGAGTGGTTCAAAAGAATTTAGTATTTGTGGTCGGCCTACCGCCGCGACTGGCCGATGCCGAGGTGCTCAAAAAACATGAGTACTTCGGTAAATACGGCAAGATACATAAAGTTGTGATAAATCCTAGCACCGCCTATGCCGGAGTGCAGGGTCCATCCGCATCGGCCTACGTCACCTATGTGAATAATCATGACGCTCTGAGAGCCATACAAAGTGTCAATACTCGTAATATAATAATAGATGGCAGACTTATAAAAACCAGTTTGGGAACTACGAAGTATTGTAGCCATTTCATGAAAAATCAAGTTTGCCCCAAAGGCGATTGTATGTATCTTCATGAGTTGGGTGATCCAGAGGCTAGCTTTACTAAAGAAGAAATGCATCAAGGGAAACACCAGGAGTATGAAAAACGTCTACACGACGCACTGGCAATGAGCTCCAACAGCTCTGGTGCGAGCGGCTCGGGCGATGCAAATCAAGCCAATGGGGGCTCCGGCGTTCCCGTATGGGGAAGTAACAGCGGGGAAAATAATCACGGCACGGCCAATAATAAAAGCGGTAAAACGAATTCCAATTCGCAGGCTCAAGCCACAGCCTCGTCAACTGTACCTTCGCCTTCATTAGCATGTGGATCTAATGGTTCTTCTGTTGAACCGACGGCTGATCCCAGTCTTATATTATCGGTTTCGCCAGTTAATAAAGACACAAGTTCAAGTGAAGCCAAACATAAAAAGGAGCGGGGTAGGCAAGAAAAGGTCAAACATGATAAAAATGCAAAATCAAAAAATAAAAATAGTCTTAATGATGTATGTAAAAGTTATGTCGGCAATACGCAGAGGGAAGGTAACAGTAATCTCGGGGACATCAAAGATGGAGCAGAAACAACTGCTGATGGAACGGCATCTCAATTTGCCAGCCCCGTTCAAGATCGGGATATTACTCCAAACAGTAACGGTATCAGTATAGCGAAGGGTAAAATAAATAAGCCAAAGGCTTCGAAAAAGTATGTCGACGAAAGTGACAATAAAAAAATCGATGACGATGAAAAGAATAATGACGAAATGGAAAGTGAAAATGCCATTTTTGGTACGAACAGTGCAAATGCTTCAGCGGAACTATTTGAAAGTGCTGAAGTATCTTTAAAGGATCTAACTGATTGTAAGGAAAGCGAAAACAGCGACGTCGAGGAATTGGCAATGGATAAATTGTATGAAGAATCAAAATCGAAAAATGAGGAAATCGACATTTTTGTTGACACAAAACCATGCCTTGCACAACTCAACCTATTCGATAACAATTCAATCCCAATGTTCTCTCCAACAGCGTCGGTTCATAATCCAATGCGACCAGAAGATAAGGTGGCTGATTTGTCAAATCAATTGAATAATGTTAAAATATCACCTTTGCCCGACTTACTAAAAGGTATCGAAGAGCAGCAATTTCAACAAGTACATCCTCATCAACAAAAAGAACTGGCCCGATTAATTGAACTACACAAACAAAATAGTCTATTTGGAAATATGAATCTGTCGCAGCCCAATGTGCAACCAAGTGGTTTGCAGAGTCACTTTGGTGGTCTCGCCGATATCGGGCAATCACCACTGACAACATTGGAGCATGCATCTGAACTTCTATTGAGTCAAAATCTCTATGGCATAAATATGTCGAAATTCTTTGATTTCCATAAGAATCAGCAACTACAGTTGCAGCAGCATTGCGCCACTAATGAGCAGCCGATCGGGAATGGAAGTAATGCTATTTTAGAAAATAACTCAAACCCCTATCAGTTTATGCAGCACTCAGGTCTTTCTGCTCTGCAGCAACAGCAACAACACCAACAGCAGCAACAACAAAAACATAGAAATCTTATTCAGCTTGATTCAATGTTAGCGCTGCAACAGCACCACTCCACCATTCAGACCCAACAACATCCCTTACTTCAAAACCAACATAGCCGCATTCAAAACGAGTTTTCTGCAAATAATTTCGTTGACGATGATTTAGGCTTCGATCCATTTACTGAAACTCAGAAGGGTTTGGCTGAGCTAATGGAAAACGAAGTGGTTAAACCACCGCATTCTAAACCCAATTTAAATAATATGCGAGCAGCGGCTGAATCCAGTATGATGCATCAGCATCAGCTCAATGTGGATAATATGCAAAGAGCTCGCATGCCACCACCGGGCTTTAATCACATGAATACCTTCGGATTGAACGCACCGCGGGATCACGGTGCCAATAAAATGATGCCATTTACAAATATGACTGGTAATAGAGCACATTCAAATGATATTCAACACTTGTCAGCCTTTAACTCTTGGGATGCACACCTACAATCACCCCGGCATCAAATACCTAACTTCAATGACTTGCAACCACATCCAATGAACCAAAATAACAGAAATTCAGGTAATTTGGGCAATGACTGGACTGCCATGGACCCGGCAATACTATCCTTCCGTCAGTTCCCTTCAGGTCCTCAACCGTCTCAGATGCTACATCACCATCAACAGAAGGATTTGTTTCCTCCTCATTTAACACAACAACAACAACAAAACAGTTTCGCAAATCAAGCTCATGGCGGTGCGAACATGCACTTGTCCAATAATCAGATGAGCTCGCAATCCGCTGCTCAAGCACAGGTGAACGCTAATGTCCAAGGAATGTTGGAATACCTTAAAAATCGTCAATTCTTTTAAGCGACGTGAGAATATAATGAAATTATAAAACTATTGCTTTTAAATAATAAATCTATCGCTTGCTTATCTTTTGTTGGTTTAATACTTAGACTTCATACTTTTCACAGTATTAGCTATGGAGGATTAAAATGCAAATATATTCAATATATGATGAAGGGCGAAAATATTAAATATCTAATGCCCAAAATCACGCGAGTGTTTTGACGATTAACAAGGGCGCATAAAAAATAAGACGAAAAAAGACGCGTAAGGATAGTTCACGGCGAAGAAAGGCGCTATGTGCGAGTTTGTTTTCATAGTACATAGTTTTCTATATAAACAAAGTACATAAAATAGGGCTATGTTTGGAATAGCACAAACTGAAATATATAAATTTTTTAATCTTTTTCACTTCGGTGACCCACATATGCACATATGCACATATGACTTGTCATATTTTCTAATAGCATTGTAAGCCCATACGAGGAATAAACTAAAATAGTTCTAGGTACATGTATTTAGTGAGGGTTTGCGTTAGTACAACATCAATACAAAGCATGTTTTGCATATTTTACCTTGTTTTATTACATTTTAAATACAAACTTTTGGAAGAAGCGAAACCTACTCGCAAAGATTTCGATGCTGAAAAGTGTTTTTTACACTTATGTACATATGTACAAAAATCAAATTTTTTTCGAAAACCTAATCAACCTATTTAGCTAATTCGACGAATGTGCGAATCGCTGAGAGATCTGTTTTTTGTTGTGGTGATAACTAAACTCAATGAACCCTACGGTATTCCGGCTATGAATTCGTCAATTCATTAGGCTTAAAAAAGAGGGGTTTTTGGGCAAAAATTCAATATTTTTGCACAATCCTTCAATTATTTGCGGCATGAGTGCGTTAGGGGTGCAGAAAGTGCATTCTAACTGTCCGCTAGCGCAGTCAGGGGATGATTTGCTCTTTTATTCTTTTCGTGCGCGAGCCTTAAAAAACGGTTGCTTGTGTGCGTTGTTGACAAATCTTCGAGGGAAGATGCATAGCCTATGTGTTTCGTCAAAGTCAGTCAAGGTTCTTTGCTCTTTGACTGCATAATAATATTTTTGTTCAACTCTTTTTTTTTTAAGCGACAAATCACAGTGCTTGACTGACATCGATTAAAAACACTTAAGGGGCGAAAGAGAAAATGTGAGAATTTTCTTAAAGGAAGGCAGTGTTTAAAAAAAAAATTCATCCGGGCGCAGCAGGCAGAAAAGGGGTGTGGAGCGACCTCGCAGACATGCATGTGAACACATCCGCATGCATACATACATACAACAAAAACATCGTCTTGCAGCTTCGCCGACTACGCATGCGCGCGCATTGCGCTTTCATAGAATATAAACTAGGCAGCTGCAACTCTTCTTCGCGCGTCGGTACAAGCAGGAGAACAGGAAAAAGTATGTGCATATGTTTGTGTAAGTATGTGTATAAAAAATGAAATCAAGTTCACGTTGATGCTGCGCAGATGTTACTGCTGTGAAATTCAGTCTAGCAGAATTCATTCTGTCGAAGCACAGAGATTATTAGGGTGAATGAGTTAGCTGCAAAGGGGGATTTAAAAAATTAAAAGGGTACAAAGGGGCAAACCTTTATTTTACAGTTTTTTGTTGATTCACTGTTTATTTTTATTTTTTGATACGGTAATGCCTTGCCGCCTGTGTTGTTGTTTCAAACAAAGTAAGATTCTAGAGTGTAGCAGCCAGAAAAAAACATTAAAAAGTACTCTCGAGGTTGAAAGTATACGAGAATTGATAGAAAGGTGCCAGTTGCATAGCGAACAGCAACGATTCCCGGTTATTGGTTTAAGCGATGACTATTACATTTACTATTGTAGACTGAACGAATGAAATTCGCTGAGTAGAAGGAATCATCTCCATTTTTGATATTATGTAATAAGTTTATCAACATTTTGAAATCTTCATTTTTATAAACATACACATATACAAACATATGTACCCAATCGGCAAAATTAGGAAAAAGAGAGACCTTCAGGGAGCCCTTATTTCAAACCTTTTGAAGCGGTAGGCCTTCTTTGCCCGATGCTTTACTCTTTCTGATTTTGTTTGAAATGGCTGAAGTTTCAAGGCTTTCTGATTCAGCTTCCCTTAGAAGGGAAAAATTTACATGAATTAAATATTACACAGTACAAATTTAACTTTATACCAGATACGCACGGACACGTCTACTGCAATTTTTTTTTTTTTATTTGACTTCCGTTGTCCTGGAAACACACCTCGTCTGCCTTAGAATGACAGCACTTCTAATATAGCCTCCAAAGGCACTTCTAATATATGTAGCTTCTTTAGCCGTTTCTCATTGGGAATTGGCCGTCCCGTTTGCAAAAAATCGGTTTTCGATTAATCAGAGGTTTTTATTTTATAACTTACCGAAATATAAAAAACTACAAAAAAACGCAAAAAGCAAATGTATTGTATAGAGGGTTACCTGCAAGGTCGTCTTAGATACTTAAGGAAATTATTATATAGGTAATTTCTGAATAATTTGGTTATATGACAGGATGTCATATTCGATTTCAAAGATTATTTAAAAAATAAATTTTTTTTTGCTTGTACGTCCACTTTTTTAATGTTAGTTCAAGGGTCCGATTTTTTTCTGCTTTTAGTTAAAGAGTATGCCGATCCATAAAAATCAATAAAATTCGAACCAATCCCTGACAGTTAAAAATGGCTGCTTGATAAATTCTGACTACGATTTTTCACTACGTGTTTCCTACTTCACATCATTAAAAACAAAGGAAAATCGTATGGAAACTATTCTGCAAATTTTTTTTAAAAACTAGTATGTCTCTGTATCTATCAAAAAGGTATAATACTAAAATTAAAGTAGTAACCCATAGGCGGATTGCTGCGCTCAAATAGTGGAGGGTAAAATTACATAAGAAGGTAAAAATTGTAAAAATACGTGACTTAAACAAAAAATGGCCCCCCCCTATTCTGATAAAAATGCTCACTATTTTCCTTAAATTACTATTTTTTTAAGTTCTGGACATCAAATTAATCAGAAATTACCTAAATAATAAATAATAAAGTCCTTAAGTATCTAGGACGACTTTCCCCGGTAACCCTGTACTTGTATATGTATACTTGGTATATGAAGACAGAAAACTAACATTCCAAAACGTCAAAATACAAAGCATCAGTCTTTTAATTCTAAACCACGTTTAGGAATACAGCATATTATTATTTTTTTTTAATTTCTTATTTAAATTTACTTACTGCTGTACTAAGCAAATTAATTAAAACATTAATTTGTTCTTTATTCACCGACTTCAATTCAATTCTTTATTGGTTTATCATAGCACAACAATTTTACAATTATATTACATTGCTTGTAATACATATACTGATTAAATCTAGATACATGGGATATGATTACTAAGCAGTTAAAATAAGTAAGTTAAAAGTTGTTCATAGAAATTTAAATTACATAGAGTTACATGAATACAATTTTACAAATATAGAGACGTTTTTGTACACACATAAGAGTTAGCAAAGACCTAATTCTTCTTCTTTATTGGCGCTGTAACCGCCTAAGCGATTTTGGCCGAGTCCAAAACAGCACGCCAGTCATTTCTCTTCTGTGCTAACTGACGCCAATTGGAAATGCCAAGTGAAGCCAAGTCCTTCTCCACCTGGTCTTTCCAACGCAGAGGAGGCCTTCCTCTTCCTCTATTACCAGCATCGCGACCCGCGTTGAATACTTTCAGAGCAGGAGCATTTCTGTCCATTCGAACGACATGACCTAGCCAGCGGAGCCGCTGTATCTTAATTCGCTGCACTATGTCTACATCGTTGTAAAGCTCATACAGCTCAT
>JAPVRG010259878.1:0-26234 GCA_029783565.1 Rhagoletis cerasi
GACTCTAAAGTTAAAAGCAGCTTTTTATGACAGATATCCCATTGAAAATTATTTCAAAAAGCTGCTTTTAACTTTAGAGTCGACTTTATTTTGACTATAACTGGCCATAATTTTTTTAATTGTTTTAAGGTTCGATATGTGATTAACTTTTCTTTTCCTATCAAAGTATTAAAATAAAAATTTTTGAAAAACTGCGAGTACCATTTTTAGTACATTTTCATGAAAATCGCCCTGATATGAAAAGTAGTTTGTCAAAGGGGCAAATTGAAATTTGCTAAAGGAGCTTAAGATGGCGATTAGAGCGAGACGAACGCGAACGTGTAACACCTTCCTTTGTTGCATCATGACCGATAGTAAGAGCGTTCGGATTCTCAAATGAAACGTTGCCGGATTTAGAGATAAAAACAACCGAGATGGGCCCTGAACATGATCGACAGCCAATTTACAAACTTTTAGAGCGCCGCAGTCAGTTTTGCGTGTATAATTCCATCTGGCTCTGCCGCTCTATAGAATTTGAAACGTTACTTGTCTCGCAATTAAACTTCAGAAGCATAAATGTGTCAAAAAAGCAAATTTTATGATTCTCTAGAGTCTAGAGGAAAAAGTATAGATTTGATTAAGAAGCGCGAGGCACCCTAATATACAAATATACATATATAGGAGAAGTTTAATTCGATTCCAATTCAAGATATGAATGTATGTACATGGCTACTTTACATATTTGTGACCGCAAAGACCCACAAAATCATGCCGAATACGACACTTTCCTGCAAAAAGGATCAAATTAAAGCTGCGCAAGTAAGTATGCCACTATGTATGCATACATGTATGTACATATGTATGCAATAAATGTGAATGTATTAAATGACATTTTTCAACATTTCATTGTCAAGTGACACCATCAGCAGCATTGTGTCATTTGAACATTCTCATTGCTTAATAACAAATAAAAATGCTTCCCCTCAGCAACGCTTTTAAGCGCGTCTTCCAGATTCAAACATATTTTCCCTTTTCTTCTTCTTATCGCGTTGCCTGGTGTTCGGTATTGATTTCCTCGATGTATGCAATTTTACATCTGCTTTTCTTGCAACGGCTGTATGTATGTCTGTATATGGCTAGCGACCGGTAGCACCGACAACACCAATGCCCAAGGCAAGAGCAACTGGAACCACTACTGATCGCGCTTTGGGTGCTTGGCACTAAAAGCGTCAGACGTACATTAAAAAAAATATATGCAATACATTTAACTGCTTGTCACCGTTGCCTTTGTCTGTATGTTCGTCTCCTTCCTCTTAGATAGCAAATATTTTAATTGCACATATTTTTTATTTTTTTGTTTTTTTACTTCTTGCGCTGCCAGCACTTTATACCAGTTGCATGTCTCTTTGTTACTGTTGCAATCAACCAGCCGTTCAAAACAGTCCCATGTCGCATGTCGCATGCCGCATGCCGCTTGAGCGTCAACCGTCAACCGATGCCTTCAATCATGCGCTTCAGCGCGGCCGAGTATCAAATTTGATATCGCACTTCTGCAATGGTCAGTCAGCGGTGGTGTTTAGTGGCAACTAAGAAAATGCGCACGGCCCAAAGCGCTCAGTGTTACACATACTCGTACTACAGATCAGATCATTGTGCGCAAGTGAGTGTGAAAATATTCCAATTTCAATTACTAAATCGATCGATTGGCTTGTGAGATGACATGTGTCGGTCAGGCGTCCAAGCAGCCACTACTGACTAACAAGCGCCAAATCGGGGTCATGTTTGGCAAGATCCATTTGTACTCCACACTGTTCTACACTTTTTCACCAGGCACCTTAATTTCTTTTTTGTTTCACGTAACTTTAGCAGTTATTGTTGCTTTTATTGTAAAAAAATTTTGTCCACAATATTTTTTGCAATGTTAAAGTTCATTGCCGTTCGTTTTTGACTCTGATTTCCTTTACGCGCCTTTTTTATGGAGTCATATTTTTTCTTCTTTGCAATGTATCAAATTACATTTTCGGCGGCTGCTTTTTCTGATATAACGTTCCAAAATACACAAGCAAAAAAAGTCTTTGAGATGAGATACAAACAAGTTTTATTTGAAAAAACAAAAAAAAAATCCCACAGTAAAGCTGGGCTGATAATTTTGTATTTAAGGACTCTCAAACCTACAGCTGTATGTATCCACATATATGCAGATCATAATCCAAGCCCGGGACGATGGAGGGTAGAGCAAGTGGGGATGTTTATAAACCGAACTGGACTTACTATTTAAGCTTCATCGTCTGTCTTAGTAAGGCCGGAACCATTTGCAAACTCGGTTGGTCTTGTTCGCGACTTACAAACTTAGAACTGAGTAAGTACTGGATAGCGGCGGTAAGAGGCCTTAGACAGGCCAGGCTCCTTAGCTATAAATATTTTGAATACAGAAAACTTCATGTAGCTCACCGGACTTGAGCATCTGCGTTCTCACAAGCATGGCATTGGTCTGATAGCGGAGACAGAATGCCGCTTTTGTCTCTTTGAAAATGAAGAGACGTCAGAGTATTAAACAACTTTTTCTAGCGTAATTGCATTTCTTGGCTGACCAGCAAAGGGTACCTGGTTCATACTAAGCAGTATAATACGCCTCTAAGTGGGCAATAAGTTGAAAAGTAGACCCGATTAAAATCACTCTGACCTACTAATCACTGGAATAAGATATATAAAATGCCTGATCCTAAACAGAGCAAGCATGGATAAGGTTTGGCGCCTAAAGTAGGGACACGAATTTCGATACGATACGATACCATATCGATACTTTTGCCATTCGATGCCGATATTTTTTAATCGATAGTTTTAAACCGATATTTTTTTGAATCGAGTATCAGAACCCCAGTATCGTATCGAATTTAAAATATACTTCACAAACTTACGGCCTTATTATGTATCACGAACGATAGGCAACACGAACGATTCGTCTGAAGACGACAGCGTCTCTGATTGCGATTTAAGTACTCTGTCCATCGTTTTTGTCTTGCTTTTGAGCGATTACGTTACAATAGTCTCAGTTACGTTTAAACCGGCCAGAATGATGCCGCCGGACTAATTTTTGAAGCATTGCAAACACTTATTTAAGTTAAAGTAAAGAGTTCATTCTTTAATTGGAAACGAATCCAATGTTAAGAAATCATTTTTTGAATTTGGTATCGATATTTGGGATATCGAGTCTTTTTATTCCGATATTAAGGGGAACCCGATATTTTTACAGCGATACTTTGAATGAGTACCATATCGATACTTTCGGTTCGATATCGTGTACCTAGCCTAAAGTGGGAACGTAAATGCGATCCAACCGTGAAGAGGCCTCAGATTCGGACACGAAAAGATCCTAGAAGCTCTGCCGGATAATCTACGACAGCTAGATTGTACCACCCCTCTACTCTGTTTAGACAACAAAGTCTCCATGAGAATCCCAGAGAGGAAAAAATGGGAAGCTGCCACAGACATTTAACGCAGGGTTGACGGCTATATATACAGATGGTTCCAAGCTTGACGAAAGGGTGGGTAGCGGGGTTTGCGCTGGTGAACTAACAGAGGTGAACGCCATAATGGAGTCCGCTCGGTGACTCATAACCTCCGCCTCTCAAGGATGGGATGTCGCTATTTATTCTGGCAGCCAGGCGGCTCGTAAATCTCCAGTATCTAATGAAACAACGTCCAAAGTAGCTATAGAATGCAGAAGGATTCTGTCTGCTGGCCTTGACTGTTGTATGAGTCCCTGTGCACAGGTACATTCCTGGCAACAGCATAGCTGACGAGCTGACAAGGAGAGGAGCGGAAATATCCGAAGTCACTTCTGCTCAATATGCGGGCATATCTCTAACCTCCTGCAAACACAGACTAAAGGCAACGAACTCATCGAGGAGGTTAGTACCAGGTGATCATACTACCAGGCAAGTTTGAAGCGACAGTTGATGTAAAGCGATCTCTAGCTCTCACTCGGCTGCCCGCTATTCTCTCAGATTAGTAGTCGGGGTAAACACCGGACATTGTCTGATGGGCACGCATGGAAAAATGTTGGGTTATAGCACCAACGATTTCTGCCGCAGTTCCAAATACGGGCAAGAGGTGAAAAGCATCGAACATTATCGCTGCCGTAGTCCCACCATAGCCAAAACGAGCAACCACTACTTTTTAGATTGATTAGCTGCCGTGAACTTAGCCAACATTCTCAATTTTCTATGTATGCTATATAAAACCCACTCGACGGTTCAATTATTAAGGGAGGGAAAGCAACAAATGGCTTCCGCCAGTGGTATCACGAGTTTAAAACTTTAAACGAAAAGCATACAGCCATTCGTATATGTAGTTGACTTTGGAAAATTGTATTACTCGCAAATAAAACCCTAGCAACTTTAAATCCTCGCAAATGCTTTGGGCTATGCTCAGGATGACTAAACCAAGAGAAGACTCGCACAAGACAAATCCGCAATTAAAATAAAGTAAATTAATACTCTATGAATATAAATCGAAGGAAGATACACCCAGTGAATGCGTTTTATTTTACAAAAGTCATAAATCTCAAGCATAATGACGAACCCAAGTTAGAATGAGCAGCGATTAAGTGAAATAAATACGCATGTCGATGTGTAACGATAAATATTTATTAAAGTCGTTGCTATCGATGCAAATATCTGCCAACGTATAACATTGGCGGCATGATAACATATTGAATGGCTGGTTGGCTGGCTAGTTGCGCTTGCCGAGTAATGACACCAATAATTGCAGCAAAGCGAAAATGTTTATGCTGCCGCAACAGAGCCATGTCTAAACAGATCTGGTTTCCGACGCAGCTTCACTTACTACCTTACATACATACATATCTACATATTTCTACCATAAATTAATTTATGTGAATATATTTAACTCTACTCGCAATTTAGCAGCAGCTTCTTTTAATCTGGCCTAGTTGACTCTCTTTCGCTTTCTGTAGTTACCTACGCGATCAAAAGAGGTTTCAATTTCATTAAAGCACTCAGAGGCAGTCGGGTAAAATATCATCCGCCGCCAAGCGAGCAACCAAGCAAAAGCAACAAAACGCTTGAATCAGACAACAAGGCGGCTGGCCAAGCAATATACTCATCCACATGGCGATTGGGGTGGCAGTCGCGGTTCATCGAATAGCATCCATATCGCGAAGCGCACAAATCAGAAATTAAAAACCTCACATAAATTAAAATTAATAAAATGGAAAAGAAGTAAATAAGGTAAAAATCTACCAGTTTGTAATTTGACCAGCTGAGAGATCTCATAACGTTGTCATCATTGTCGTAGGCTTGGTAGTCGTCGTTGTTGTTATGGTCGTTGCTCGCTCGTGGTAATAGCAAGGGTAGGTGAAAGGCGTTAAACCCTGTGAGAAACATGCTGGTAAAATTATATAAGATTGCCTGAAGTCGTGACTAAAACCTTTTAAAATATTCATCTTACGACTTAAGTACCTACGCACATTTAGTACAAAATATCTAACAATAAGTCCCAGCGGTTGAGGGAACAAAAAGGGGGTCCAGCAGTTCAAGAGAAGCGGGTCAGAAGAGCCGCCTCTAGGTTGCTGCAGAAAATCAGGTTCCTGAGGGATGTAGAGCAGAGGGCAGGGGGCGTTCACTCAGATAGCCGAGAACGGACTCAAGAGAGGAATGCCACAAGTAAAGCTATACCCACTCCTTCAAATTCTAGGAAAGTGCCTCCCAAAAAGCAACGGTCAGCAGAGAAAGCGGGCCACGTTGCACCAAAAAACCTTGCGCTGCAATGGCCTGGCAAAGCTTTCACGGGCGCTGAGGGCTTTTAGTGATGTGGCCAAACCGTATCTACAAGCGCTGATATTGGTCAATGGAGAATCTATCTATGGCTTCGAAGAGGTGATCCTAAGGCTTTACCAAAGGCGATGCCGCAGGAAGTGACTCTTACCGTCGGTGAAGGAGAAGAATTACGGAGGTAGACTCGTCGTTATCATACGCTGAGAGTGCATACTGTTGGCGCGCTTTCGTTCACGGGGTCTGCGAAGAGTCTTGCATGGAAGTGCGAGAGGTTCGAGAGGTTGGAGGAGGCGAATATCCTTGAGATTAATATCGAGCTTTTTAAGTCGGCTTCCGCCAAAAAAAAAAACAACTCAAAAGGGGAAGGTAAGAAAAACATAGTGTCATGGTATACTTGTACTGACCACTGCAGAATTTAAGGCATTTTTGAACACACTGGAAGGAGGGTGAGCGGCACACACCCTTAATTGGCCACAAGACGAAGTAAACATAAGGAATCAGTGGGGGCGAAGAATATTGTTTCAGTTGAAAGAGCACAAAATTTGTATCTACTTTAGGTTGTAAGTGGTAGCAGAAGAGGGCGGTGATCGCTTTTTCGATGGATAACCAGATGGAAAGTCGTTCCGTATTGACTTAGTTATTCAAGTTGTTGTTCGTTGGCACAAAGGGGACCCATTGCCGTTATTACATACGCGTACGCCTGTAGAAGAATTTGAATTTATGGAAGCGCAGCTCGAAATGGCGCTTCAACACCAGCGTCCGAAATTTGGAAAACCATACATACATACATATTTTATATTACAACAAATTCTACGGAACTACGAGTATTCTTACGAAATCTGAAATCTGAGCTTCTACAATGTAGACTCTACATATTAAAGGAAGTATTCAAAAAAAGTATACAAAACAACTTAAAAAGGGTTAGTATGTACGAGCGAGAATTTGATACTCTCTGCAAAAATGAGCAGCAGCGGTGAGCGGTTCGGGAACAATACCAGCGGGTGGCCGGCTGCACTAATGAAAATCCAAATATATATATGGGCATTTCCATCATGTCGAACGTGGCCGTTGTAGACAGTTAAACTGAAAAACTAAACTAAAATCATCTAAAACGTTTTTTTATCTTGACAGTAGACTGAGCTTAAAGCTTTTAATTAGCCCTATAATTGGTAATAAAGTTGATTTTTAACAACTTTTCATTATCAAAAACAAAAGTGGTTTTCGCGGCCAACAATTAAAATGCCGATTTCAGCGAAACCGGGGGCAATATTTCAACTGAACTAATTTTAGAAAGGTGTGCATTGAATTTTCAGAAAAATGGTTTTTATTTTACCCAAAAATTATTTATACTTTTTTCTAAATTTAATTTTAATCACTGTCGCACAGGACTTGTCGCAACGGGACATTTTTTTCCATCATGATATTTTTGTTCAGATTGCTTTTAAACGAATTTTTAACGCAAAAAAAAACATGTTTTTTATGTAGAATATACTTTATATTTTGACTTCAGCGCCACCTAGCGGGTCCATTTTTGGAAATCTTTGACTTAAGATGTTTTAACTATATATGCCAAATTTGAACCAAATCGGACGGCTTTTCAAAATATCTTGACACTGACGCCACCTAGCAAGACCATTTTTCGCAAAAAAGTTTCTGCTTATATAACCAGCATATATGTATGTATTACAAAAAGCAGTCAAATTGGCCCATACATATATACATACGTTAGATATATGAGTTTTGTTTTTTTTTTTCTCGGTAGACCTTCCGGTGGAAACGCCCATATACCAGCGAACAGTGCAAAATGAGGCGTTCAGCATTTAATGTAATTAAATATTTGAAAAATTATTGTTATTATTAACATTTGAATTTTGCGCTTTTTCACAAACAACAAAAAAACAACAACAGCAAAAATGCTTATATGCAGCAAAAAAAAAACACAAACTGGTAATAAAATACTACATTGAGGCAGCGCATTATCCATGCCAGCGCGTCGGGTGAACAGTGCGGGAAACACGTGGCGTGGCGCGAAAATATCAAAAACTGCAACAACAACTAAAACAAAAATAACAACATACACGCAGTGGCAGCAATAAGCCATGGAAATTTCAAATCTCCGCCTCTGCATAATCGCACAAAAGCAACAGGAACAGCAATGGCAGCAAAAGTAGTGAGCTACATACATTCATGCTGAAACTACATGCCACCACCAACAACAGCAACAACAACAATGATTGGTGCAATGGTGAAAAATTAATTTTATGCCCAAACAACGAAACGATGTGTAATCGGAGACTCAAATGTAATCTTATACGCTTGCAACAACTATGTACAACAGAAACAAAAAATAGCGTTAATGCATAAATAGTAGCGGAGCCAGTGATAACAACAAATACATATGTACATACATATGCACATATATCCATTCATACATATTCAAAGACGAAAAACCTACAGCAACAACAACAATGGAAAGTAATTCGCATTAAATATTATGGCTATAATGAATGAATGACACAGGAATAGGCGGGCGTTCGGAGGCGAAATGCTGAATTGGACAAATGTTCGAAAAAAGAGGGAAATTGATAGGAGTTACAAAGCCCGATTGGATTAGCTAAAATGCTAATGGCAAATAAACTTTATTTATGTACATACATACATGCACACATACATACATACGTATGCGTATCCATGGAATGTCCCTCGATGGCAAGCAGATTTGAATTTGAGTATCTAGATATTTTATTATTTGCATAGGTAGGCATCAGATGGCGTGCATAATTACTTTGAAATGTGAGTGATTTCGGAAGAGATGGATGATACGTTTTTAAAATTAAAGGTTGTATGGAAACTTCGAAACCCACGTCAACTTACATATGTATGTATATATGCACATATGCGCAAATACATATGTATATGTATGTATAAGTATGCATGTAAACATATATGTATACATGCATACATACATATGTATTTCAATTACTCGGGTGGCAATTTAAGAACTGCTTCTAAATCATTGCAACATAGAAATATCCCAAGAGAGAAGGTTTTTAAAGCTTTCTAAGGATTTCAGCGTGCAGAGCTTTTATAAGCTTTCTATACAGTTTATGTAGGCGTGAACAGTGTGAAAGCTCTCTTCCCACTACTGTGCTACTTCAGTCATAGCCAGGGAGAAGCTTTTTAAAGCCTTCTGTAAATTTTATTTGGTAGCGCATAGAGTAAAAACTCTCGCTGGGCGTCGCTATTCTGTACGGGTCAGGACCGAAACATATCCCACGTGAGTAGATTTTTAAAGCTCTCTCTCTCAAGGTTGTATACAGACGTGCGCATAGTAAAAAATCTCCTTGATTGGCATTGTTGTAGATCAGTAATGGTTAGTACCTTGCCCGCGTGCAGAGCTTTTCTAAGCTTTCTTCATAGTTTGCATAGAATTGCAGAGGGTAAAAGCTCTCTCTGCCCATTACTGTTCTATTTAAATCTTTACTCGGAAAAAGCTTTTTAAAGCTTTCTGTAAATTTTACATGGTAGAGCATTGAGTAAAAGCTCTCTCTGGTCGTTGCTGTTTTGAACGAGTCACGGGAGCAGCCTTTTAAGGCTTTCTATAATTTTATATGGACGCGCACATGGTAAAAGCTCTCTCTGATCGCCACTATATATGTATTCGCACCGAGTAAAAGCTCTTTGAAGAAGGTAGACAAGGTGTATTCCCAAAGTAACCGAAAGCAAATAAAGAAAACAATCGCGGTGGGTTTGTTGGTGCGTGTGTGGTATAGAGTTAACTTTGTACTGCGGCATTCCAATCTGAAAGAGGAATGAAGAATCGTGCATATAAGACCTCTTGCTTTATAATATCAAATAAAAGGGATTGTGGAAGGCCTCTTATGGCTTATTTAACTAACCCAGTAGGAATTGAATTTTATGGGTGTACTCATACTTTTGAAACTTGTGCAACCTTGCTATTTTGATACCTTGATGCTAGATTTCTTTTTCAAAATTTTTCTGAAAATTTGATTTTTATAGAAAGTATAAATTAAATTGAAACCGATTTGAATTAGTGGGGTGATAACATCAAGGCGGACAACAGAAATTGTTGCAGCGCCGCAAAACATTTAACGAAATTGAGTGCGCGTAATACGCTTTTTTATTATACTACTTATGAATGCATTCATTAGAAAAAAAAACACAAAATTATCAATTGCAAGATATTGAACGATTAAAATAATCAAAATATATATGTATATACATACATATATGTACATATGCACCTTGGCATGTAAATATACATGCATACATATATGTATAAGTTTGTACATACAAATGTACATACATATGTATGGACAAGTGTCTTTATTGCCTCCTTACTTTTATCTCGATGGCTGTTTTTATTGTATTTTCGCACTTTCACCTTCTAGCAGACAAGTAAACAAATGAAATATTCATATTGTCAACAATTTGCGAAATTCCTTGTGAGCTTGCTAGCGACTACAAACTTGCACACTTAAACGTATGCGCATACCCTGCAAGAAAAACCACTAGTGGGTGGTGAAATAGAATACTGCCAGTTTGCTTTGCCGCTCAACGACTTGGTCTTCTATCTTACTTTTTTCAGTCGAGCAATTGGTATTTTTAACATGACAATGTCCCACGAAATGTCAATTGTCCGACGATGCAACGGCAGCGGCAACTAGAAGAAATACTAGTAGCGACATATTAGTCTGCCTATTCCTCTTAAAGGAATAAAAATGTTTTCGTATTTTTTTTTGCGCGTACTGCTACAATATCCCCAACTAAAAAGTGACTAAAGCGAACTTACAGAGCACTTTTTCAGTTTGTTTTAGGGCGACGCCAATTCATTGCGTTCTTGTTTAAGCTTTGACAATTCGAAAATACAGATATCGGTAATCGCATAATCGAAAGTTCGATTTTTTTCAACTGGTAGCTAGTCGTATCAACTCATACCAGTTAATGAACTAGTCGGTTTCTACCAGTTGATAAAAATCGCGCTTAAATGTTATGCTAACCCTGCAGACCTATCGAGTTCAACTGTGCTAGGATTTTGAACGGTGTTTACTTTTGAACAAAGTGGCGAATTTGAACTGAGGCTGTCATAGGAGATGTCAATTTATTCCTTTCTGTACTACTTAGAACATTGAATAATCGCCTTTGAAAATAATACTTTGAATATGCGAAAAAACGAAACACGATTTGGAACTTGCTGCCGATTTTCTGCAGGGAAGCTTAATCGCCTTAATGCTATATGGAAACATATGTTCTAGTGCAAATATCCCCTGACGAAAAAAATATATCAGCGTGATTCCGTATTCCATTTTTCCATTCCTATCCGTAACTTCGTTTCATTAAAGTTGTTGAATTTAAATTACAAGTAAACTAATTGAAAATAAATGCAGTATGCGACAATTGACTACTTCCCATGACATCGCCATGTAAAATAAAATAGATCAGTTCATTGCAAGAAATATCAATTAGCTGTTATTGGAAGAAGTGGAATTTGTAAACTAATTTTAAATTAATTTAATTTCCGGCAGGGTATGTATGAATATGTACAAATATTTTCATGAATATACACACTTTTACTTGAGGACACTAAACTATTAATACTAATGGAGTGTGAAATTATGAGTAAATGAATGTGCAAATTCTTTCATAGATATGTACACATGCATGCATGTATGTATGTATGCATCTATAGCTATGCACATTAGGGTTGCTATTTTTTTTTAGATTTAAAAGCCTTTAGGACTTGGTCTAAAAAAAGTTCACACGCATACTTTTTTTATCAATGTAAACAAAATATGCCGTCTTTGATGTTTTTAGTTCTTTAGTGAATAGGTAGTAGTAGGCTGTCAAGCCCGAAGGAATGTCAAGAATTGGTAAGTTATTAAAAAACGCAATCAAAAATAATGAGGTATGTGTGAGTGAGTACCGTCGAAAGACAGTTTCGATTAGTGCCTAAAAAGTAGAGATTTTTAAGGCCGAACCGAACCGAACCGAAATTCGGCCAATTTCGGCCGAAGCCGAACCGAACCGAACATTTTCAAGGGCCCAAGTAATAAACAAACAATTACTTTTTAAAAATGTAGTATTATTATTGATAAAAAAGCAAAAAAGGTACATACTTAAGTTTCAATCACATAAATTTCAGCAAATAACATAAAAGACTTGTTATGGCATGCGTGCATGTAGTAATAATTTAATACTTAATGTTCGGCCAAAGATCGGCTTTTTTCTTGCCGAAGCCGAACCGAAACCGCACTTTTGTGGCCGAACATGGCCGAAGCCGAAGACGAAGTTCGGTCGTTCTCTACTAAAAAGAGACAATAGATCGAAAATATTTTTTTTCACAAAAAAACATCCATATGTATGTATGTATATTATTTTAAAATTAATTTTTTGAAACAATTGCATCATGTTTATTTTAGTTTATTTTAGTTTATTGTTATTTATTATTTTTTTGCTTTCATTTAGCTTTATGAATTCGTTGCAAAATAAACTGGAAAAATTAAATCACAGAAAATATTTTACTTCCATTGTTTTTACAAGTTAATACAATAATGTATATGTACATATGTATATATTAGGGTGATTGACTCGATTTTTCCAAACCGGTTTCAACCTTTTTTGCATATTTTTAGACGGTTTTTTTGAAATCTTATTTTTTCGAATACCGAGTAAACCGGTTTTTTACAATCGAAAAACCGGGTTTTCACCTAGTTTGTTTATATACCAGAATCTAAGAATTCTAAATATTTATTTAAATTATTAACAGCCACTTTCACGAAAAAATTTAAGTGAAAATAAATTTTTTTACTGTCATTTTCCATATTAAATTCAAGTAAAAAAAATTAATTTTCACTTAAATTTTTTCGTGAAACTGGCTCTATGAATGGAACTAGAGTTTTTTAATTTTATATCTGAATACTGGAACACTTCCCACTGCAGAAAATTACAAAAAAAAAGTAAAAGGAAAACCAAACCAAAAATTTTCACTGTTGCTTTTGTTTTAACAGCTTACTAAACTCTGTTAGATGAGCTGATGTGAGTGGGCATGTGAAAAGACCAGGGACCGTAATCATTATGAGTTCTATCAAAAAAATTGATATTTAATCATTATTTCAAGATTTCAAAATTTGAGAACAATAATAATAATACATTTCTGTGTTTTATTTTATCTCTTAGAAATAAAATTTATATGTCAATTTATATTTTTTTGGTCAAAAATAAAACTAATTTTTTTAGTGTTATTTTTCGCTCAAAAATAATAATTATTTTATGAGTTTTATTTTTTTCATCAACAATAATGATTATTTTTGGGTTTTATTTTTTGATCGAATATAAAACTCATTTCATGAGCGCTAATTTATCTGCCAGAAATAAAAATTAATATTTGAGTTTTATTTTTTTCTGCAGATCGAAAAACTCAGAACCTCAAACTGCTTTTCTAATAAGTGTTTAGTGGTAGGTATTTTTTGCTGTGCACTCGTCAACATGTGCACTCAAAATTACAATTCGACAAAGGACTTTTTCACTAATTTTTGCTGTTTTACTTTTAATCCAAAATACTTCGAATCTATTTTGCTTTATTGATTTCTAAATTAAAGCTAAACTTATTTTTATCAGTTATTATAATTTTGGTCAGGATTTCTTACTAACAATAAGTATTACTGTATAGAAAATATGTAAAATAAAACCGGTTTACCCGGTTTTTTCTTAATTTGAAAATGGGCAAGCGGTTTTTTCAAATTAGCTTTTTTCGAATAACTCGAAACCCGGTTTTCGAAAAAAAGCCGAATAATCGAACACCCTAGTATGCATGTTTATAGATTTGTACATGTAAATAGATGTACATACATATATACATACCCACAAATATCACACATATCCCGTTTTCCATAAAACGCAAAATACTATTTCTGAGCTCAGGGAAGAGAAGCTTTTTCAGTAGTTTCTTGCAACAAATTCCAGGAAAATATCACTTTAGTTTTTGCAGTGAGGTAAACACATGGATTATCGTGACCATTTCAAGTATGTATATACATACACACATATGTAATTTAAAAATTAAAATTTTTTGAGTGAAAAACTTTTAAAGAACGTATGAGATATGTACATATCTTCTGTTGTTATACGATGAGCTTTGTTTTGTTTTGTTTTTAAATTCAAATTTAGCGAATGACTTAATAGTACCAAAAACCTCAGCATGGTGAGCAAAGAACAGGCAACTACTTGTACGTACATATGTAAATCTTTAAATATTTATTTGGCAGATTAATGAAAATAATGTGTACACATATATGTATTTACATTTGTACTTAAATACACCGCGCAGCGGGGTAGAAAATATGTATGTACATATCGCACACCCTCTTCAAAAGAGTCACAACTCAAAATTACCCGTTTGCCATAAAACGCGAAAAACTATTTCCAAGCACATGTTAATCATATGGGCAAGGGAGATTTTACATTAGATTTTTTCAACAAATTGCAACAAAATTTTGTTACAGCTTTTGCTGAAAGGTAAATAAAAGGTCTGTGAGCATTTTTAACGCATTATTTCAAAAATGACAAATTTTGGGTTGTGACTCTTTTGAAGATGGTGTGCGTACATATGTTTGCACAGATATGCATGTTTGAGGATGTTATTTATATGCAAGCGTCGAGCGAACTTTGTTCGTGTGAAAATGCTCTTTGTTACTCGACGAGTGACTCAAGTTGTTTTAGCAAATCACTCATAAATAGTATGAGTGAGTTTGTTTATTGAAAGAAAGCAGGTGAACCGAGAAAAGAGCGCTTTATTAGGCACATCAAAAGAAGTCATATGTGTACATACATATGTACATATGTATGTAATTAGTCACACGGGGTTTAGGCCTCTACTAATTATTAAAACAAATAGTTATTTTCACAAAAGATGCCTTTCCTTTGGAGGGCATTTCAAAGGCATCCAATTATACACCTGTGGCAAAGGTAAAAGTGTCACCGTTTTTTAAATTTTGAAATTTTTTTGAATTTAAAAAAGTCGGACCTTTTCATGTATTTTCTTTAACAGCATGCAAATTTAAAAAAATTTAAAAAAAAAAATTTAAAAAAAAATTTGTACGGCAGTTAAAAAAAATACATGAAAAGGCCCGATTTTTTGAATTTAAAAAATTTCAAAATTTCAAAAACGGTGATACTTTTACCTACCTTCTCCTCAAGTGATTCTTCTTGGACACCCTGTATATAAAAAAAAGTATTTTCGGAATCAGCGGACAGAAAAATTGAAAAAAATATGTTAAAACAAAACTGAAACGAGAATTTTTTAACAGTATTTCCTTGTACTTTTGCGAGCGAAATATTTTTGATATATATTTTGTACAGAATGATGGTGTTTTCCCGGAAATACATATTTTCCAAAGTACTTTGACACAACAGGCTTTTTCAAAATCAAAAAAAAATCGTTGCTAAATTCGATCTTATAGAGAAGGGAAGCATTTTTTGCAATGAATTGAGTTGATAAACTTTTGAATTATGTGTGTAATATGTATGTATGTATGTACATATGCAGCTTCCAGTTCTTCAAAAGTAAAACTATTGTAAGATGGCCTTAAAAGTGGTGCAAAATTCTTAAAAAAAATATTTTTTGTTAATCATCGTTCTTGCTATAGTGTCATTCCATGTAAAAAAAGGAAAACGACAAAATATGATAAATGCCTTATTCAGTAGTAACGTCTTACTAAATGACTACACTTCATTTATCTGTGTTAAAACATTAAACAAATAAAAAGTAGATGTAATTTTTGTCTATGGAAACTTTTACTTTGTACATAATTACTTTACACCAGTCACCCTGGCCACAATTCTAAATATTTTTAAATATTTCTATGAAGATTATATCATCCCAATTTTTAATGAAAACCAAAGCGCATAGTATGTGTCTTACAACACTTGAAAATTAAGTATTTTAGTTAAAATTCGTCTTTGAGTGCACAAAAGTAAAATAGAGGGATTTTCAGTGTCACACTAGTCCCATTCATTCAAATAATAGTAACAAATAAGTTATAAATTGTTTAGTATTTTTTTTTAAATAATTTTATACATTAGTTATTTATCTATATTAAAAACTATCCTTCACTGTTGTGTAAGTTCCGACGACATACATAGTTATAATTCACAATTGATCACATTCTGGAGTCAAATGCCCCACTAGTCACAATGGAATGGCCCTATAATCAATCAAAAGGTTTGTTCATGCAGAAATTATCCAGTAACTTGCCAGTAAATCTCCAGCAACTCAATTTCCGAGAATTCGCTCTCAATGAGAAAAATATCTAAAGAACATCGTGAACGCAAAACCAGTAAAATTTGCAAGTTTTACGAACAGCTGATTGATTTGTTATTTATTCGCAGTAATTTACTAATAAAAACAGTATTTCATAACATTTTATGTATTTAAATTAGAGCTCTAGATACCCGGGTATCGAGCAATACGAGTAGCTCGATACTCGTTCGAAACTCGTTCATTGCTCAACTGCTCAAATGTTTGTTCAAAATTTTCGAGCTTTTGAACAATTTTATCAACAAAAGAAAGTTTGTAAATTGTATTTGTCATTGTATTTGTTCATTAAAGGAATTTTTTTATTTGAAATTCCAACAATCTTTGCATTATATATCAATAATTTGAAAAATTTTTAAAAATGTCAATATTACCAAAAAAAACTTTGCTCAAATTACTCGAAAAAACTCGAAATGCTCGAGCTCATGCTCGAAAATTTTCGAGTAATGAGCATTGAACAAGTGTGCGAGTACTCGTTGCTCATATACCCGGGCTGTTTGAAAATGTGCGAACAAAATCGAGAAAACTGATTTCCTGTTCACGCGTAGAAATAAAATGTCTTTCCCAATTTGACAGCGAATTGCGTGGAAAAGCTGGAAATATACGTCTGACACGCTCTTTAGTGTCGGTATAAACAAGGAAGTAGTTGAATTTTCTCTTTGATTTTACTGTTTTCATTGTGAGCGGCGATTTATATGCAAAAGAAAAAAAATCTAGTGTTATGTATGAACTTAATATTACACAAGTGAGTTTACATTACAATTCCATTTGAAATTTAATAAACGATATTTTAAATTAGATTTCCAAAAGACACGCTTTTGGAGCAGCGATGGAGAGATGTGTGTAATCTACAGATGGGTCCCTTCACTATAAATTAAATCCGCTACTAGTGATTTGACAGTTGTTCGAAATTTTTCTCCTTCATCCATACCTTTACCGATTATATTATGGGCCGAAAAACGAACGATTAGCCGATTTAGCAGCGCATGTACTTGACTGAGGATCTCTACTGAATTAAATTAATCGATATACCGTTTTTTAGTCCCATTTAACAATATGTTTTCACTCATTTGACGACAAATGCCATTGAATTTGACATAGTGAAAACCGGCCTTTACAATTTGGCTACGTTCAGAAGGCGCAGAAGCTGAGCGCAACCGTTGTTAAGAAAAATCAGTGATTAGTTAGTGAAATTATGCGCCTTCGGAACGATCAGAAGTACGCAACAATGTGTTCAGAAGGTGCAATTGCAAGTTACTGAGCTGTTGCGCCTTCTGAACGTGCCCATTGAGAAGATAGGTTACTGCCAATATAGAAGTATTACATACATATACATATGATTTCTGAAAGCCAGTTCATGTTCTGTGAAAGACTGAAGTGAAAACTTCTTTCAATGCGATTCTGTTTTTTAAATGTAAATAAAATTAATTGAAAATGAAATTATGTGGTGTTTACTTAAAATAAATCATCTTGTGATAAACAATACATATCGTTGTCTTTAACTCACAATAATTAACTTGCCAGATTTTAATAGAAAAGCTATTAAGGCTGATTCATATACGACTTTCCTCACTTTGCTCGACAGTTTCAACTTTGAAATCAAAGCGAAGTAAAGAGAGCGGAGGCCACAATGAACGCTTTGACTTTCCGCGCTATTTTCTGACATTTGTTATTTTGGTTTTTATCATTTGAATTTGAATCTTAACAAAAATTTTCAAAATGAATTTCGCAGATACACTACAAGTTGCTGTCTGATGTGTGCTATGAATGTAATAGAATAAAATTTTTGTAAGTTTTTGATAGATGTTTTTTTGTTATGTGTGATTCTTGTTGTTGTTGGTCGATCTAATTTTTCATGTGCAAGAAAGTGAAGAGAGTGTTTTTCTTGCACATGAAAAATCAGATCGACCAGCCTGTAAAAGAATAAATACAAAAATTATGTCAGCTGATAGTCAAAGCGTAAAAAAGATTAATGTTGCCCAAGATTTTGTTTCGTTTTGTTTTGCTTTGCTTCAAATGTTTTTTGTGTGAACATACTCATGCATATGTCCACAGTGTACATATGCCTACATCGATCTTATATGTCAAAGCAAAGAACTATCAAGCAAAGCGAAGCAATCAGCCTTTAATGATAGAAAATCGCTCAAAATGATGAAATGAAATTAAAAAAAAACCAATTTTTCACTGACCCTGAGTTTTTCACTTTCATATTCCCTTCACTATTTCATAGAACGAGAATTTGCTCCCTGCTTTGACAATTCCCAACTCTTACCGCGAAATTTGGAACGCTTTCTAGTACGGTTTTCTAAAGTTTTTTGAGAAAAAAGAGCACAAGGCAACCCATGAAGCAACAGGCTGGTGAAGTATCAGATGTCAAGAGCTGCATACCGGCCTTAAGCAATTAAAATGCAGCAATTACATACATAAAATGGAAGCGATTTTGAGATGGATCGCCAAAGTCAATGCATCTACTCTGTATTGCTATTCGAAAGGTAAATCATTCGGATTCGGACACTATGAATTTGTATTAGTCCGTGTCGACTTTCGAATCGCATTGGCTCTCGAATCGCAATACAGAGTAGACAACCTGGACTTATTTGAGTGGAAACAATGGGTTATATTTTTCATTCCATTACCGATACATTACTGGTTAAAGTTGTGGCAACACTGATCACTACTTTTCCTTTTTTTTTTGCGGATGGCGATAACAAGGCGAATTATACAAAGTGGTGTTGGGACGGCAGCTGGGCTTTTTCGACGTGGTAAGCATTACGGCAAAATGATGTGTTTGTTGTAATTTGACAATATGGATTCCTTATAATTTGTTAGTGTAAATTTTTTCTTATATACAGCTAACACCACTTTGTATTATTGCACCATGGGCGATTGCCTCAAATATATATTCGATTTTGTTTCTATGTTCATGTGTATATGGTATTTTCTGCTGGTAAATTGAATTAACACTTTGGTTTTTTCAAAGCGTTAAAAACATTTCGAATGTGTCCATTTACACATATTGCAGTTTTTTTTTCTAAATTAATGAAACTCTTAGGCAAAACATGCATAACTTACAAGTAGTAACCTTTAAATCTCTCCCTCAGTACTCTCAATATCTACAACTATTTAACTATTACTAACCATTTTGAGACAGACTTACTTTAAGTAAACCCGTAATTTTGGGGTTGTAACAACATAAAACATGCCCACTTAATGGTTAGGATATGCTGTGCATACCGTTTTTAACGCTTCAAATTCATATTGGTCCAATAACGTAGATGCGGCTATGTTGAGTTTATATTTTTATTTCATTGTTCGCTTCTTCTCATATAACTCTTTTGGGGTGCATAACTTCGATTCCATTTTAGGAGTATGAACAGCTTCCTCTTTGCGGCCTACACTTTTCGAAGCACGCCAATTACAATTATTATTTTGAATTTGGTCACAAACTCCATTTCTATTATGCGATTTAGTATTGCTATTCCGCCATTCAACACTACGCCAACTCTGCGTTTCCTTGTGGCTCTTATTTTTCCGCCAATTTCGAATCCTTCTTCCATCACCACTACTTTGTGCAGTCTGAAAACTGTCTTCATCCCCAACTATATCTATGGCACTCTCAAAACCACTATTAGGTGAACCAGAAGATTGACCTTCAAAGTGGTCACTTAATGTAGCGACACTACTGCTTGCCCGTGACACGCTGGATTCATCAGGTGATATTGGACCATCAAATATTGGACTATTGTTCCCAGAAGATGGAGGCGAATTCGATATGCGGGGTTTTAATGTGAAGAATTTCTCATCGAAAAATATCGGCATATGCTTACGGCCATTTCGATTTATTTTTACCTTATCGGTTATGGGATGGGTGGCAATTGTACGAGCTTCATCTAACGGCTCTTCTAAATTTGGACCCAATCCGACATGTCTCATCATTGCGATCGTTTCTCGCTCCAAATTCTCATTGTCGTTCCAATCGTCAACGGTGGGCTGCTCACCTAGTGGTTTGGTGCCTGCAATACGTTGCACCTTCGCAATAAGATTTAGTTTATGATTTTGAGAATTTGTCAAATCTTTTTTAAGTTTAGTTTTCTCGTTTTTTTGTTGTTCTAAAAAATCCAAGTGCGCTTTGGGACGGGGGTAAAATGCTTGCGGTTTATTATCACATAATTGACCAAAAATAAAATTGTGATCTGGTTGCAAATCAACAATTTCCTCTTCAAAGTCGGTGGTTGGCACCCAAGACATTGCGAAACGAAAAATATGAAAAAGACCAATAACGTAGAGGGTTGGACTGTTGATTGTTTTATGTGTGAACTCTGTAAAAGCGAAGATAGTTAATCACAAATTAAGGAAATTAATAGGCTTTAAAACATGATTTTGCAATGGAAGCACTGCAACTGCAGAACGAGCGGAACTTAACCTCAAATGTAACGACGCAAATAGCGTTAATTAAGTATATACATATTTAACTTTTATATAAAATTTATCCCATATGTGGGGATTGCAAGTGCTTTTTGATCAATACGTTGCAATTTCTTTGCTAGCATTGCACTTTCCCGCATTGCAAAAGCATGCACTTACCTGCTACTTTGTGTTCACGAAAATTCCTTTGTTCCACGTACCCTTATGAATTTCTACAATGCAGGCACAATTGGACTTTTAAGTATTTACATAATAACAGGAAAGTAAACCTCATGAATTATTTGCTTTCGTGGTTATAATTTCATTAGTTTATTTTATTAACAGATAAATGTGCAAAAACTTAGCATTCCGCAAAATACAAAGCGAATTTCAAAATGTCTACTTTTGCATCTCCCTCTCACACACACTTTCCTTACTTCACGTCAAGTTTTCGAGCGTTTTAAGCAACACTGGTGTTTCGAGGAAAATCTGAAATTCAAGCAACTCTGGCGATATGCTACAAATGGCATATGCATGCAACACTGCGTTCAAGCATATACCCATCATCGCACTATGGCATATACAAGAGGTGTTATTAATTTCAAGATTAACGTAATTTTTTTTTGTATGCAAATTAGTAATTTAATGTCAATTGTTTATTTTTCTGAATTTTTTTTTTTTTTTTCTTTCATCCACATATGACCAATTCTACAGGAAATTGAAGTTATTGTAACGTTGCAGGACATTTTTTAGTCTTAGATTTTAAGACCAGGCATTTTTGCACAGAAAAACTGACTTATTTTGGTTTCAGCGTTCTGCGAAAAAATTAGTTTATCAGATAATTTTGTCTTAAAGGTACATATAAGCCTGAAAAGTGCCCTGGCAACGTTACAAAAATTTCAATTTCCCTTACACCCGTTTTACATGATTCAACTAGGTGAAAGCAATTCTTGTTCATTCTCTTTTGTGTTTTCTATTTGCTTTCACACGGTTCAATTCTGTTGAATTCAAGTCTTTGGCTTTTTAAATGGGAAATAACGAAAATGGCAAAAGGAAGACAGAAAATTGAAACGAGTTTACGGTGCCGACGCTGTACTCGTTCCTTTTCTTCTCACCCCCTCTCTTTCATAACCGGGCAGAATTGAATTCAACTCTTGAACTGTGTGAAAGGGCAGTTAGAATCGACCATATGTATGTATGTACATACCCAGTGGGAAAATGAGAATGCATTAGCTTCTACCAAGAAAAGATTAACAATTATCCATTCCCAAAAATTACCTTTTCCCACCGGGTATGTATCACACAGGGCAGAATAAACGAAACATTAGGTTTGTTTATTTACAGTTAATTATCAATAATTATCGCGTTTCTGCTATAAACCGTTTCTTATCTCTTCATTTTTTTTTTGCCTCTTCTGTTGAGACGTAAAGAAGCGAGGTTCGGCACAGTTGCTTATATTTGTTTATTTCTACATTTTTTGGTATTTTTTTTAAATAAAAGTTAGCGAATCATTAAATATTGATGAAGTGTTGCAAAATGTAAGTATTTGTGAATGCTTTGGAAATACAAAAAAATTGCAAAAAACCGCGCTTAATATTTTCAATTGCCCAAAATACTGATCAGGTGTTTTCTTGTTCGTGTCTGCTAGTTTGTGTTTATTTGTTATTTCTTTATTTCGCTCTCTGTGAGCGTAATTGTAAATTTTTCCATTATTTTTCTTCCTGATAATTATCTGCTAGAAAATGAAAGAAACAAGCTATTATTTCGATAAAAGAAAACTCCTTTAAGGTCAAAATGTGTTTATTGTACATTTGTTGTAATCCTTACTGTCAATTTGCGTATAAATTTTTAGTGTAATTTTTGTATACTACTTAGTTCTTGATCGTGTAACTGCAGTTAAGAAGCGACGGTGAGGCCATTGTGCATACGTACAAGTGAAAAAAGAATCAATGTTTTCCAGAAATACCTCACGGCTGAGCTCACCTGATTTCAATTACTACAGGATTACCCTAAAAAACTATAAAAAACTTTAAACGGACTTTGACGAAAACAGCAGAAAAAGTTGTATTAAGTGAAAAGCTTAAAAGCTCAGTTATGCATTCTTGGCATTGCATGATACTTGTCACGCAGGAATAAATGAGCTTTGCGTGTAAGCGGTTACCCATCGCACAGCATTACATATGTAAAAGTCTGTTGATCTTTGATTTCTACGTAAAATGACATGCCATGCAGTGCAGTGCCAAGTATGCATAACTGAGCTTTAATGAATGAAAACACTGCCCCTACTAACAGATGTCGATAGGCGAAAAGTCGAGTTCATTAAAAAAGAACGCGTGTTAACACAGTTTAAATTAAAATTTAAAGAAACTGAATTTATAAATAGTTAATATTGTATGTTATGAGGCGTGTTCTTAAAATTTAAAATTTTTCTATTACTTTTCTATCAAATTTCAAGACAAGAACAAGAATACGCCCCAAAAATAAATTGAAACAATTCATACACGTAAAGTTAAATACACTTCTTAAATACCCTGTTAAGGTGATTAAACTTGCTTCCTCTTATTCAATTCTAGCAAAGCAGTCTTAATTTACTAGTTCTATCCCCGCCTACGTTTATTCGGAGCACTACGATACTGTTACCACGACTGAGACTTGGTTGCCGGCAGCGGCTGAAAGCGACAATACCATCGAGAATACATATGTACTTCCACAAACTGATTAATAATGACGAAAGTGCGTGAAAAGAGCAAAGAACAAGGAAAAATGCAAATAAGGCTGATCAACTCGTTTTTGAAATGTTCAAAAACACAAAAATAAAATCTTGCCACATTGATGTGATGGGCACATATGTACATATGTACATATGTATTACATACGTACATATGTATGTACTTCAACATCGGTAACCACCAAAACGAGAGCTACATATGTAGGTATGTACAGCTAAAGTACATCAACGAAATTAATAAAAATAAAAATCCACAAATAAATGTATGTAAGTAAACCCAGTAAAAGAGGCTCTGGGCAACAGCTACTTCAATCTATCAAAATCAGCGAAATAAAATAAACTACATGAAAAAGAGTAGGTACAAAGAGCCTCAACATTTCCATTCAAACGCAAATGCCATTGACACTGAAGTGAGCAGCAGCCCAATGTCTCGAAGCGGTGCGGCAGCCGGAGGCAAATCCAATGCGACTCGAAGCTGATTTCATTTATGTGAGAAAATATGTACACACTTATGTATGTATAAACGTATAGAGGAACGCACATGTTAGCAGCAATGATTTTTTAATTAAAAAGATACATTCGTCAGATACGATTCAGAATATTTACTCTGAAAAAAAAAACATATAGTTGGGAAAGCGATGTCTTGAATCCGGAATGAGGTTTCTACCGGTCAAAGCAACTTATTGCTTACATACATATGTACCTATATAAATATTTTAATTTCATAAAAATACCTCTTTAAAGCGATCTGTATTCGAATGGCAAGTGGCCGCTTGTACTAGTAATTGCACTAATCCATGGTGTTTATGCTCAATTTACTTTAGGTATCATTTAAATTGCCAAGCCATTTACGTGAACTACAGTTTAACCTAATTGAAATAATTCAAATGCAAAGCGCGCGTACCTGGATTTTTGTAGGTTACCTTGCGCCATTGCTTCACTCACAAAATCGAAGCTTAAAACTCGTTTTTGAACATACTTCTTAGTCAAACGCAAATTCAATTACCAGACACAAATTCGAAAATAAAGGTGATAGTTTCCACCAAGGCTGCCGAACAATGATTACATTTTTTTCTAGATGCTCTCCTCATTCCATCTACGTATGTGCACGCATAGTTATGATAGGGAAGAACGCTTTAACAGGCACCTTTAAACAAGGCAAGAGTGCGGCACAGCTGAAATCGAGAAAAGATATCGGATAGCCAAAGAAGACCAACAGGTAAGCGCGTCTTTAAAACCCATGACCAAGTTGTTGAGCCAATAGATATTTGCTAACAGATTCCTCACGGGAAGCATCAACACTGGAGCCTTTTCAAACAAAAGCAGTTCAATAGACGACGCACTCGCTCGCACACAGATATGTTAAAGGCGTCACCAGCCGCGGCGATCCTACACAATTTACCATCGTCCCATTGCACTCGCACACCAGTCAATCAATGCAATTGCGCCAAAAAGAAAAGGCCAAAATCCAGACGTCAGCCGCGAGATGGTGGAGGAGCCATCAGCACACACAATAGCAATCGTTTGTGATTTTTCTTTAACGAATTGTTCCACACTTTTAACAAATTCAAGTGTAATTTTGATGAATCAGTTTTATATATTTCATTAGCAAGTACTTATAAAAAACACTATTAGGTAACTGGTGAAATATATGAAAACTCTATTGATTGGCAAGTACTCACCCTTCCTTTGAAGCTTTTCCAGTTTTCCCCTGTCACCGGTTGATGATCTCACACACTTTCTACTCCCTCCGCAATCTTTTTGCACGCTGCATACAATTCGTGTTAGACAAGTTTTGCTCAGAAAATATACTAAATTTACTGAAGACAGGTTTTTAATGGCAGACTCTAGCTTAAATCACAAATTTGACAACACAGCAAACTATCGCTTTTGGAAGCACCAAGAAAACTGAGGGAGAAATTTTTCGCACGAGTTTTGTTCAGGGTGTGCGAGATACACATTTTGAGATGCTGTTTAAAAAAAGTAGTAGACGATTGAGAAAAATAGTAGTCAGATGTTCAAGCTGTCAACAACTGCTTGTCAAATGACAGGTGAAGTTACAGCAATGGAGTATAGCTGATAAACAAATCTATATAAGAAAAATTGGTTGCAAATAAAGCGTCAAACTAATTGTTGAATATATCATGCTTTGAATAATATGCCCAAGCGAGAGCAAATTAATAATATATTTTTTTATTACTACACAATTTTGTGCGTGAATATATTTCTCTATTGAAGACCACATACTAGATTTTTGTACAAACAAATATCAACCGCAAAATCTAAAAAAAAACCGTAAAAAAAGTTAACAGTATTTTTGTCATATCCTGAATATTCATCATTTAAAATAAATTGTATAGTAGTCATTAAGTTCTGCGAAGTGTTTAACTGTATTTACTTACACATATTCACGCGCCATGACTCATGTGCTCAAGCAATTTGAACTTTTCCGGATTCTTTTGTAGTTGCCAAAAACCGGTTTGAAAACAATTTAAAAGCAAACGCCCAAGAAGGTACTACAGTTATGAGAAGAGCGACACGTAAACACTGGCACGCGGCAGGTATCGAAAACCGGCTGGTACTTCCGTTGAATTCGAAAGGTATTTGCCAAAAAGAAATGACACTACATATCATTGCAATATGGTTGGCTTGCTCACGCTTGTCCAATATGTACTAGAGGTGCCACACCGTATCAAAAATTAAAATTTGAAAACGAAATACAAAATGGTAGGGACAAACAGTATTGCCAGGTGGTCTTTTAATGAAGTGCCCAAAGTTTAGAAATGTTTCGCCCAAAGTAGCGCAATCAAACTTTTAATAATTTTTGAAACACTCTACTTAACAAAAAACAAAATCCATCAAAAACTTACAAAGTAAGGACCTAGGTGTAAGTAATGCTTTTTAGCATCAAATAAATAATGGCGTTCAGGTTAAAAACGCAAATGCGCCACCAAGCTGCCGTGAAACATATCAGCTTTACCATGAGTTTCAT
>JAPVRG010259880.1:990-13454 GCA_029783565.1 Rhagoletis cerasi
GCAATGTTGCACACCCGAAGGCCAAGGTCTTTCATGTGACACCTCATTTTTGAAAATCGAACGAACGATACAGATTTTATGACTTGGTGTTAAATATTTAACGCAACCATCTCCGGACTCGAGTAAGAAGTTTCACTTCAATAAAATAAAAAAGGCTGTGCTTGAACATCCCAAGAATCGAAAAATACTCTACCATGGGTTCAGAGAAGTCATCGTCGAACAGCCGTTATGGTCTTGGTCTTCTTTTTTGGTAAATATAGAAGTTTTCACGAGGTTCTGCACAGCGCTTAAAGCTAATGTCAACCCGAAAGTTGTCACCAAACCAAAGATTACAGTTTGATTTCTGCTGGAGATTAGTTCTCGGCAAGCCCAAATCCTCCCAATCGCACATTATGGTTGGAGTTAGAGGTTGTAGTCTGCAAAATTCGCCATCGAAAATTGGAACGTACTCATTGCAGCAGTTTTATGCATATCTCACAGTGATCCTGAAGGATCATTAAATGTCTCCAAAATGTGCCTGAAATTTTTGGTTGCGGGTTATGTTCCTATATTTCCATGTTTTCAAAGCGAATTGACGATCTTTTCAATTTGGAACACATGAGAACTAATTAGATATATTTTCCCACTTTCAGCCTAACCCAGGACCAACGACGATATGGTTAAATGGCCCCATTTTTTCAAATGAAAATTATTTTATTTTTAACTTGTTTTTTAAATTTTTTTCTTTTTTAAAATATGTATTTATTTTTCATTTTTTCAATTCTTCGAATATGAATTGCATGTGTAATAACAAAATAATACTGAGGAACTTAAATGTGGAGGGAGGAAAATTCAATGAAAGCTTTCAATAATTTTGAAGCGTACAACTTGTCGTTTATGTATGCTATTAATTTTGTAACGACCTCAGAACTTCAAAAATTCCCGATGAACCGTTTCTCCGCTTTATTCAGTCCAAAAACCTAACCCATTATTGTGCTCAATAAATTCAATAACCTTTTCCATGTGTGTAAGAATTACGTAAATTTTCCGCGTTTGCGTGAGACTATTTGAATGACCGGTGGATTGACCTATTAAGAAAATATAACTACCTGAAACTGATCGAGTATCTTTCGTTAATATTAAGTCTTCATAATTTCGTATTTTTGTGTCGATAGCTTGAAAATACTTTCTCAGCATCGATCAGAGTTAAATAACATGACTTACAAATGCTCATATGGTATTTATCATCGTTTATATTAAAAAACTTTCCAATTTTGAATTGATCAAAAAAGACTTACCGAAGATAACTTTTTTGCCACAAGCACCGCATCCTTTTTTGATTGCCATAATGAGAATTCTTTGCCTTGTGACTGATTTTGAAAAAAAAAAGCCGAATCCAAAAATTCAATAGTTACGATAATATCTTCGATATGGTAAATAACTTACAGCCCTATTCCAAGCAGATGATAGTTTTTTTTTTTTCATGACAAAAATAGTGTGGCTTTTTCAATAGTGAATTAGTTTGTTATGAATATGCGGCACCTATTGGAAATTTACCAAATCAATATTCCGTAATTATTTAATCACTACCATGCAAATAGAGAAAAGATCGTCAATTCGCTTTGAAAACACGAAAATATCAATTTCTCGGGAAAGGGAGCAGCTAGGATTTTGATGCTTTCGAATTTCTAATCTAACAACGCCCTAGAAACATATTCCGCAACAAAATTTCGGCCACATTTTGGAGGTCCTTCAGGACCACTGTGATCTACAGGACCTGTACTTTGCGCTATAGCTCAGGACAGTTTAAGAGCCCATATAAAAGCAAAAGGCAATAATTTTGAACGATTATTTTGTTTTGTCTGAAACATAACTTTTTAGTAAAAATTTAAAATTATTTACAATGCAACCTAAAAACTTCCTTCAATTTTTACATACATACTCGTATATTAAAATTATAATCGAACGTGTGACATGACTTTGTATCTTTTATTTCTAAGTTATCGATATAAATATTTATCGAAATCATTGTCGATTCAGTTATCGATATAAAAACTGGGAATAACGTCCATTAATTAATTGGGGTAATTTTGATTGATTTCTCCATTTTTAAGATTTTTTTCATTTTTGTATTTATCGTTATTATACTCCACACCGATTTCATATATTTTTCGATGTTTTTATTAGATGTTTCTCGATACAGTAACAAGTTCCATAATCGAGTTCTTTGATATTGATATTTTTATTTTCGTACTCGTCTTCAATTCATTTTATGTGCCAATGCCGGAGAAAGCATCAAACATTTCTTGAAAACGACGTATTCAAGAACTTAAACCGGGGGACCACTTCGTTAGAGGGTTTACTAGTATTCGCCAGAAAGTGCGTAAATTTTCTTCTGAGCACCACAATGGGCCTGTGCGGCGTCCAAGTGAAGCTCCCACGGAATATGTTTTTTTCGTGACTGATCTAGAGTAGAGAGAGTTTTCACCCTGCACGCGTCTATATAAAACAGTGAGGATCATTCTGAGCGAGCACATTTTTTTTAGGGCTTTGGTCCAGCTTCTTCTGGTGGTTTTATAACGCAAATGGAGAGAATTACAATTTTACGCTACCTCCGAACGGCAAATAGTTTTATGAGAAGATTTTTCGCAGCAGAAATACATTCGAAGGTTTGGCAATGCCTGTTTCTCGGACAAAGCATTGAACCCAGGTCCTACCGAGTCGTAGTACGCACCTCTATCCACTCGGCTACTGCGGCCGCCCGTACGAGCTCATACAAAGCTTTGTAAAGCTTATATGTTTTGATCGTGACTGATTTAAAATGCATGTAAAGCTTTTTAAAAAGCTCCTGCCGCGGATCCAAAACAGTGCCAACACAGTTATGTGTAGTCGGGTCCAACAATTGGGCATCCCGATTCCTTTTGGGTTCAGATATTAGTCTTGGGAGACACCCTTAGTTGCATTTTTGGAAATATATTTCTTAAAATATTTTATAAACTTTCTCTTAGATACAATTCTTCCAGATTCCGATTAATATTTTGAAAAATAACTGATGTTTCAATGCAAAAATCAAACATTTTCTCCAAAAAGCAAAGGGGACGAACGAATATGTTCGCATTCATACAAATATTCGGTGAAATGTAGAAAAATTCTTCCCAGCTGAATGTAACGTTCGAAGAATTTGAACGGGCTCTCCAAGAAATACCCATGTCCATAACTAAAACTAACACAAAATTATTTTCACTTTCAAAAAAAAAAAATGTATTTCAGGTCCTATTATACTTACTTCGTCCTAGCATATTTAAATAACATTTTAAAATTATTTCTATGCGAATTTCGATAATAACAAAATTTGTCCCAGCTGCAACTATTCTGTAGTATATGTATCTTTGAATAAATGTACTAGAAAAGAATCTCACTTTTCTTACAGGGTTAGCTCCCTGCGGATATCTGTGTTGAGTACAAAAGTCGGATGCTAGTGTGTGTGTGTGTGTGTGTGCAGGAATGCAGTCAGTGAGGCGTAATTACATGGATTTTCTCAATTCACACCTTGCACACATTAACACATTCACTCTGAACAAATTCCATCACATACATTAGCATACATACATGTGAATTGTATAAAAGTGTGAATGTATTTCTGGCTGCCTGTTCTTCACACAATTGAACACTTTATTTGTGGTTTTTTGTTTTTATGCCACATGTTGCATACATTTCGGGGTTATCATCTGTAAGTTTTTCAATTTTTAACCGCAACATTTTTGAATTTCACTTCGTCATCTGCTGCCACTCTAAAGCTTTTTTCATGCCGACAACCAATCATTATTTCGCTCCCAAGTTGTGCCATATGTTCCCCACTCAATTTTGTTGTTTTGTTGGACATATGTACATATGTATATAGTACGAGAGTGTTTGTGGCAACCCAACAATCCTAATCAATTCAATTTGTGGCCACAAATCCTTACACATGCACTTACCTACAAATACCTACTTACAAAAGGAAACCAAAATTCAAGTAACTTAAGTTGTTGCATATTTTTAGGTGCATTTGACCGTTTTACATTTATCGGCTTAGACATTGTTTTCTAAGTCAATTATTTTAGCTTTTATGCATTTATCGACATTTATTTTCATTTCCATTTGAAGACGATTGCTTTGAGTTTTGTGTGAATTCTCAACCCAACCACTTCCTATATAAAATGTGCATGGAATGGATAGATATTTATTTAAATTCGATCAAGAGGATTTGTTATTCATTATCGACTTTCAAAGGGGAGGATCGGTTTGTATTAATCCCCTTAATCAGTCTTTGATGCCGAATGTAAATTTCCTGATGAAAATCCCAAGCAGGGATGAGGGAGTTGTCAGCTGTTGGACTCCACTTGGTGATATTGACATTTTTACAGATTGTTCGCAGCTCAAAGCTAAAGTGGGAGAATGCTCGAGAAACGCTACCCCGGGTGTTGTAATGTCATCCAAGCTGGTGTTTCAGCATTACGGAGGCTTTAAATAAACTTGGAACCGATACAGCTGGTAAAAAAATTTCCATTTTCAGTGGCGGCCAAGCTGCAGTGAGAGCTGTCTACTCTCTCAGGATTAAACCGAAAATAATTCTGGCCTATCGTTGATCTCTGCAGGAGTTGGCTAAGCAGAACAGTATTAACGTCATGTGGGCTACCGGTCAGAGGGATATTTAGGTAAATGGGTTTGTGGATGAATTTGGAAGGTGGGGCACGACCAAGGAGATTCTACTAGCAAAAAAGCACATTGGTACAAATGGATGTCTGGGCAAACGTGGTTTAGGTGGGACCGTAAAAGATCTTGTCTTTAAGTTTGTACTTTTTGAGAATAGAAGAGACATCCATATGTAAACATATAGAACAGCGCGGAGTACCGTTTAGTAGATGCTGCAGAAGAAGTAAAAACTACAAGCTGTTATACCTTCAATTGGCTTTTTTGATGACCTATATGCAATGACGGATACAAATCTAAAACGTTGAGATTCAACAGAGGGTCTAAATGGCTCAGAAAAGTCGTGGTATTACCAAGCGCCTTCTACTTTAGGTCCAAGTACGCAGTTGCTCGCCAGTGGCAGGCGCGCCTACCTGCTTACTAGGGTGATTGACTCGGTTTTTTCAAACCGGTTTTCCTCGGGGTTTTCATTAATTTTTGAGCGATTTTTTTGAATCATGATTTTTCGAATATCGAATAGACCGGGTTTTTTTCTTATCTCCAAACCCGATTTTTTACCTAGATTGTAAAGTTATAGCTTTTGAGGATTGGTCGAAATGCGGCAGCATATCAACTCATTTTACATGCATTATATTCTTATTAAAAGGCAACCGCAAAATGATTATCAATTGGCAGCACTGCAAAAGTGAACAGCTTAAGGCGAATTTACTACAATAGGAAATTATATGCCCATTGACAATCAGAACAAAACAAAAGTACAAAAAACACACCATTTCGACAATCAGTAAAAATTCGCCTTAAAATCAGCGGTCTGGTAACACCACCTTAAATGGATTCGCCCTGGAACAGCTGTTTCAAACGTTTGCCAGCTGGGTTTGGCTTACCACAAGCTAATTATAAAGCGAAATAAATTTGCAGTAAATTAAAATTAAATTAATGAAAGCAAGAAAAAACGCAACAGAGGCATTTTAAAAGATTTTGTATATTTAGAAAAATATCAAGTATTGATATTGTTTCTAAATAAACAGTTTGACTTTTGCTATTTTCGCTTTGTTTAGCTGATCCTAGATATTTTTATTTGTATAAGGTGTTACGAGGCTGCCTTTTACTCCAAAAATTCGGTTTAGCCGGTTTTTTTCCTGATTTGAAAATTAGAAACCGGTTTTTCTAAAACTGCCATTTTTCGAATAATTCGAACCCCGTTTTTTTTGAAAGTCGAATAATCGAATACTCTACTGCTGACCAGAGCTGTTAAAAATACTTGTAAAACGGTACTAAAATACAAAGTACAAATACCTTACATTACCAGTATACAACTACAAAATACTTTTAGTAAAATTATTTAAATACAAAACGTATTTTGAAAACACAAATACTTTTGAAATCACATTTACATATAAACCCCGTGACTAAATTATAAACGCACCACATATTGACAAGTATAAAGCATTTATTTGTTTGTTATTTAATTTTTAAAATTTTGTTATGAAAATACAGTTCACTCTTTTTGCAATATTAAAAAAAATTTAACAAACTTACGTAAACATTTCAACCTTTTTAATTTTATTTCTTAGAAGGGGTTTTAGTACCCAGTTTTTTTGCTTCAATTTTAGTATAATTACATGCAAGTTTGGAGTAAATAGGAATTACCGTTGATTTTTGGAAATATTTTCTTTTGTCATGTTGCTAATTTTTTTCCATATAAAAAAAATTATAGAACATACTTTGTATGTAAGAAAATCCGCAACACCGTTAGCAAAAAAATTGCCTAACTGCGTCGGCATCTTGCGCCAATTTTTGTTTCGCGCTTTGCACGACCTTCTTGCATTTTTGGTAATCCTAATAAGAGAATTTGCAAATGTCAAAAAAAAAAATAATGACAGTGTTGTGACTTGACGAATAATGAAGAATAGAAAAGTATTTAAAATACAAATACAAAATACTCTTGTAAAAAATATTTAAATACTTAACATCTCTGCTGCCTACCTACCTAAGTATGTATCAGCACACTATTACTCAGTGTTGCCAGATTGTTGGAGCAGTTTACCTCCAAGAACATGCCATTTTCCCCTAGTTTGCCCTTTTGCATCCCTAAATTTATTTATTTGGAACTTATTGCAATTTTAATTTTTCAATTTCAATTTTCGATAGTGTATTTTAATTGAATATACATTTCCGAGGGATTAAAATTTTCTTTACATTTACACTTTAATCAACAGACATGCAGTACAATTTTGTATTTTACGGAGACCAATAGAAAATAATCGAAATTAAAGTTTATTAGGTTTAACTATGTTTAATATCAGAAAAAGCGTCCAGCACTTCAAATAGAAAATCACTTTGGTACACGTTTCACATTTCAGCATTGCAGTCGATACTTGAAGCTGCATACAACCGCCACTGCGCAAAAGAAATCTAGTTCTCATTACAGCATCCGCAACTTTAATCGCTATATTGTTGCGCAATTTATCCTTCATGATAATTGACTATCGAAAATTTTCTCTCAACCGAAGCATTAGAAAATGGTAAACTGAATATTGCTATAGGCAATTTCAAAATATTTTCAAGCTTTGCATTATTGCCTGCATCCTTTTCATATACAACTTTCACCCCGTATTCCTCCGAAGATTTTGCTTCAAAGTCTAATCTCTGCAACAGTTTTGATTGTTCGACTGTAGCATCAATATCAACACAAACATTTTTAGAAGTACCAGCAACGTCGGTTTTGTCTCATTTGTTTGACATCAAAACATAAGGGCATATTTGCAACGTATTTCTCCTAAAAATTCTTTTTTTTTTTTAATTTCCCCCAGACGCATGTTCTTCCCTCTAAAACTTTCCCCTAAACATTTGGTGCCCATATATTTACCGCTAGGGCAGTCGAAAACCCCTACATCTAGGGGGGAAATTCTAATCTGCAACACTGCTATTACTCAAGCTTTGCTAAGTAGGTAAATTGAAACATATTTTTTACCAATGGTAATTACCACATTTTCATAGCCATCTCTGATGCTCTTGCAAATACGAGTACATAGATCCTATTTATTTAGGGAAATTGATTTTACGGTGATGCATTATAATTTAATTCGATTACAAAGGGTAGATAGATGAAAAATTTTTCAAGTTTTGCTTGATAACCAAACGGTTATCTAAATTAGTTACACAAAATATCTAAATGGCTGGTTAAATCCGTTTGGCCAATGATTACCATGAAACCGCAATGAGTAAAAGCTGAATTACGGATTGCCAGACAAGCAAAAGTTGCATATTTCGATTTAATTGGAATTGTGGTAATTACCTAATAATCTATGCTTTTCGCTACATACATATATGTATGTAAGTACAAGGACTGACATACATTCATACAAATACATATATGTATGTATGTATATACATAAACGTGTGCTGTGTACATTTCCATACATGTCAGCAAAGTTACTTGTATTTATTTAAGTTCATACTTTATGCTTAGAAGTTTATAATAAAATATACATAAATGAATGTTAATCCATTTGCAAATAAATATAACTCCACTGTATCGTATGGAGTGTTTGCTGTCTGATTTTTGATTTAAATTAACGTCAATTAGTGGTTATGGCTATTCGTTTGTGGTATTGGTTAGAGTGGTTTTATGCTACTGTACTTCAGTAATCAGATTTTTGTGAAACTAAGAAGTCTAATGAATTTGAAGTTAATACCGTTTTTATAGTATTCAATAACATTGTACAAGGTGGCGCAAAACTAACCATACAATTTTGTTTTAGAATAACTTTTTTACTAAATAAAAAAACATTATTTTGAGTGATGGGCATCTTTATTTGGACCTTTGAATTTTTTTCTGTTAAGTGGGAAAGACGAATCCGTCAAGTGGCTGCCGCCCATTTTACCACATTTTCCACGACTTGCCGCAAAATTTCTGGTGTACGCTTTCCTGGCGAATATTCTTCTTAAGGGCTGCGATTGTTTGAGGTTTATTGGCGTAAATCCGCGACTTCAAGTAGCTCCAAAAAAAGACGTCTGGGATGGTTAAATCGGGCGATCTTGCTGGCTGTGCCAAATCGCTAAAACGGGAGATTTCTAGAGCTCTTGATAAAAGTCGATTATCCGGCTGTTCGATTAGTCGACTAGTCGATTAGCAATTTTTTTGGAAGTTGAAAGTCGAGCAACAAGTATTCGATAAACCGTCTGAAATCAACTAACCGTTTATTTTCGACTAACCGCTCGCCATCGAGTAGTCTGAAAATCGACTAACCGAAATAATTCGAATAATGCCAATTGCTCAAAAAAAAAACTTTTTATTTTAAAACAAGTAAGAAGTCATTTATCATGGCCCTTCAGCATTCACCAGTAACAGTGACTGTATTACCGATGACGTCCTCAAAAAAAATACGGCCAAACACTCCACCCCACAGCGGCTGTGAGTGGATGTAATGGCTCTTCGTGCATCACACGCGGATTTTCAGTGTCCCAAAAACGAAGATTTTTCTTATTAACGTAACCGCTTAAGTGCAAATGCGCCTCGTCGCTCATGATGATTTTCGACACACAAACCGACCGATTACACTAGTTTACACGAAAAATTAACCTTTGTAAAAAAGTATTTTCTAGGCTCACTTTGGGTCGCTGAATATGAAAACAAAACCCAATTTTTTTTTTTCAAAGAAGCGTTTTCGAGATTTTTTCGAAAAACGTGTTTTTTGGTACCTTTCGCAGTTATTTATCAATATCTTTTGAGAAAATTATCTAATCGACGCATTGATGCGCCCTTTGCAAAAATATTTAACATATATAGATTTAAATAAAAACTATTACTGTTACTAGCGACCAAAATCGAAAAAGTGGAATTTTCATTAATTTTTGAAAATTACACACTTTTAGATGCTTATCTTTAATTACAAAAATTTTGTTTAAATTTTTTTTTTATATTTGAGTAAAAGACAAATTTCAGTAAAATTTGAGTCTAAGATTATCCAAATCGGACAATAAATGTAGATGTAATGGGGCACTGAGTAAAAATTCTAACTTTATATTTTTCACAAAATCACACTTTTGGTCGGAAATTAAATTTTTTAAATTTAACTCTACCCAACACAAACTAAAAAATTCGAGGGGAAAAGCTTTTTTTCGACAAAAAGGGTGATTGTGTGAAAAATGCAAAGTTAGAATTTTTGCTAAGTGCTCCATAACATCTACATTTCTTATCCGATTTGGATGATCTTAGACTCAAAATTTACGGCAATGATTTATCATTTATAAAAATTTGAAAAAAAAAATTAAAAGAAATTTTTGTAATTAAAAATAAGCATGTCGCTTAATTTGGCAAATGTCTTCACTTCACGCTTTCACAGATCGCGCGGTTGCGTTTATGGTCGAGGGTGAGAAATCGATGCACCCATCGCGCGAAAAACACGTACTATTTAGAACGAAAAATTGCACTACAGATGACACAACGCCGAAACCGGTTTGTCTCCAAATCAAGTTTGACAAGAAATGACTTGGTGATGCCTGAAACCTTCACAGCTGCTGAAAAAGCTTCTGCCGCAAAATATGTTGTGGTTTTGGTTTTACTCTGTACTCTGTTATAAGAAATGTATGGAAAGCTTAAAAAACCCTGCTCGCGCGCAGGGCGGGTACTCTCACAAGTGGTGATCATATAGAGCTTTTTTTCTGTAGTAAAACACAGTTGGCCCCTTCATGGGTATGTCGGCCTGGTTTTAAAGGCTATTATATAATTTACATACGTTTCACAAAAAATAAAAGGTCTCTCTGTCCAACATTGACATCTATAGAAAGCTTAATAATAGCGAGAGCTTTTACCCTTCACATGCATACATAAAAGCAGGGACCGAAAATAATGATAATTTTCAAATTTTCAATGAAAAAAATCAAAACTTCCAAATACCGTATAACAATTTCGAGTATATATATATATGTGCATGTTTTTACATGTCCTTTAGGAATATGATACGATTTAAAAATTTCTGAGCGATGTATATAAAAGTTATAATTAATAATTACCTTTTTAATTTTTATAAATCGCTCAGAATATATTATCATGTATCGAGTTATATTTTTTTGATTAAAAATTATACTCCATTTTCGAGTGGTTTTTTCTCTCTCTGAAATATTGATTATTTTGTAAGTTTTATTTTTTGATCAGTAAAGGTAATTATTTTTTGAGTTTTATTTGTTTTACCAAAAATAATGATTATTTTTTGAGTTTTATTTTTTTGATTTAAAATAAAACTCATTTCTTGAGCGTTATTTTATCTCTCAGAAATAAAAGCTAATTTTTGAGTGCAATTTTTTTTTCTGGCAGATCGAAACACTTAGAACGCCGCAAAGCTTTTCTAAAAGTGTTTAGTAGTAAATATTGTTTGCTATGCACTCGGCAACATACGCCCTCAAAAATTGCAATAAATTTTTATGCTAATATATGTACATATGTATGTATTAAGAAAAAATAAGATTGATAAATTTGTTTAATTTTTGAGTGCACATGTTGACGAGTGCACAGAAAAAAATACCTACCACTAAACACTTATTAGAAAAGTAGTGTGAGGGTTTTCGATCTGCCGAAAAAAATAAAACTCAAATATTAATCTTTATTTCTGGGAGATAAAATAACGCTCAAGAAATGAGTTTTATATTCGATCAAAAAAAAAAAAAAATAAAACTCAAAAAAAAATCATTATTTTTGATGAAAGAAAATAAAACTCATAAAAAAATTATTATTTTAGAGCGAAAAATAACACTCAAAAAATTTGTTTTACTTTTGAACGATAAAATAAAACTCAGAAATGTATTATTACCGTTGATCTCAAATTCTAAAATCTTGAAATAATGATTAAATATCAATTTTTTTGATAGAACTCAATGATTACGGTCCATGCATAAAAGTTATAAAAAACTTAAAAAAGCTCAACTCGCATGCAAAACAGGGCCAATCGCTGAGATGAATGCAACAATAAGAGGATGGAGAAAGCTTTTAGCTTCAGATGTGAGTCGGACTTTGTTATATTTTTGGGAATGCGTTTCTCAGAATATTCCATTAGTTTGTTTTAATATTTTTGTTGATATTCAACAATTAACGGCGCCCTTAAGAGCACAGAAAGTATTCTTCAAACTAGTTTTTATTTTATTGATATTGTATTCAAAACATTATTGATATTATCTTCAAAGCATAATTTAGCAAAATCTAAAGGCTCAAAAAGTATTAAAAAAAACCACACCATTTTCATATTTCATATTTATTAATTTATATGTTGTACAAATTAAGACTATGTCTTATGCCTGCACATCAACTTTTTATTTCAATACACATTAATTTGCGAATATCTTAAAAACTTCATTCAATGCATTCATTTATCTTATATAGCCAAGGAACATTGAGTTGGGTCGTTTATTTTAGCCCAACCACACAAAAATTTAGCTACATAGTCTCAAGTCCGTTTATTTCAACATATGCTCTACGTTAAAAAGTGAAGCGTTAACGCTACTGCCATAGCGAAACATTCTCTTGAAAATACTAAATATTTATCTTTTCAATGTTCAAACACTTACGTATCTAACTATATGTGTACATATCTTTCTCACCTCAATTCACAGGTAATAACAGCAGGCGATTCAGCACCAAAAGCTCTAAAGGATTTGCGTAATCGTTGTCTAAATCCTGGCAAATACGCTCAACATTTGGAGCACTGGCTGGCCTACTATCCCGCCCAGCAATTGCATATCATCGATGGCGAACAGCTGCGGCTCAATCCGGTGGATGTGATGAACGATTTACAACG
>JAPVRG010259881.1:0-18855 GCA_029783565.1 Rhagoletis cerasi
TTTCGATGAGATCTCATTTTCCTTTTGTTTGAAACTTAAAAAACATTTGAATTTGTTTTGTATTGATAATGTTTTTAAATAACCAGTTTAACTTTTGCGATTTTCGCTTTTTTTAGCTAACCGTAGATATTTTTATTTATATAGGGTGTTATGAGGCTGCCAATTACTTAAAAAATCCGGTTTACCCGGTTTTTTCCTGATTTGAAAATTAGAAACCGGTTTTTGTCATATTGCCATTTTTCGAATAATTCGAAACCCGGGTTTTAAAAAAGTCGAATAATCGAATACCCTAAAAAGCACCCGATATGTCTGTTTATACTTACTGCAATGCATTTTCAATAACTTAAGTTAGGCTATGTATTGCAATAGTAGTGGATTTTCCTGCCTGGTATGCGTGTTGATTCTCACATGGAGGCTTATCCTTGAGGTAGTTATCCCTAATCTGAAAGTCTCTCATGTTTTTACAAGAAAGGAGCTGAGGCTAATTGGTCTATACGCCTTTGGGAGTTGTGCCGAGTTTTTCCTCACTTTGGGTATGAAGACCTCTATGACTTCACTCCATGTTGATGGCATGTGAGCAAGTAGGGGCTTTGTTACGCAGACGGTCATATGATCCCCGATCACGGCACTTTTTCTCTTTTTTTCAATTCTTACCCTCTTTGACCAACAGGCTGTTATGCAGAAGGTCAAATTACCGGCGTATTTCAATTAAAACAGGAGTAGCTTGCTAGTCCTTTCTACTACTTTGTACACATATGCAGCAAAAGTGTACCATTCTGCTGCTAAAAGAAGGAAATAGTACGAAAAATACTCCATTTCGTTACTAAAAAGAACAAATAGTGAATTATTTTCACAAGCCACCGGTTTTTTGATCAGTGATTCGGTCTCAGCGGGCTGCTCGAATCTAAACCACTGGTCGCTGACTCTCGATTATTTCGTTTTGCAGTGAAAGCAAGAACAATTGGTGACCAGGGATCATATTATCGTCTGCGTATTGCCCTAAGAGACTTGCTTTCAGTAACGTCACCAGTGTGTAAAAGCCATCTTGACCAGGAGATTTGTATGCACTAAACCTTGAGTATTTAGTATGCTGTGCTAAGTTTTCAAAAAAATTTTATTGCTAGTCAATTGTTTATCCAGCAGAAAATAGGGAGTTGTAAAGTATTTCTGCGTACTTTACTAAACAATTTTACAATCCATCCGCGAACGTGCGACAAATTCCTTTCAATGTTGCATATACAAATTGCTTCTCATCAAAGCTTATGATTGACGTTTATGATAAGATCCAATTTTTTTCAGCAATCAATAAGTCAAGTATCAACAAGAGTCGGCTTGGCTAAAAATTTAGCTTCCATAACCCTTGTTAGGCTATTGAATGAACACCTCTCTCTCGGCCATCAATGATTTGTTATTTTGTTCATACATTATCTCTTACGGACTTACTTATTTTACCACAGCTTTTTTGCCGTGATTTGTTTCTTTTCAATAAATGACAATTTTTTGGAGCGCCTTAATATTTTATTACAACCCTCATCAAAGCATTTTTAGTATTCGACAGCAATTTGTTCACTGCCTTTCAGGATTGATTTATGAGCAAGTGGCGAACTAAGCAATGTACGCCTACATACATACATACACTTGTATATATATACATATTGAATGAGAAATTTCCTCATATACCAATTGCCAAAAGATTTAATCCATTTATAAGTATATACCTACCTTTACGAAAATCCGCTTTTATCTCAACTACAGCTTTATTTGCTGATTGCATGCCGATTACAACTGTCAATACTTAAGCTATAAGAGCTAACCAACAGCAATGTAAAATGTACGACTGCATAATACTAGCAAAAATATATACGAGTACATATGCACAATGGATCCTTGCTGTTTTGCTACCAAATTTTCGTTAATACTCTTATCTTGTAATATTTTCATTGCACTATTAAAAGGAATACTAAATTCTTCTTCTTAAGTTCGCTCACTGATTCAGAAATATTTGTATTTTTATTTTCTGGGATTATGCTGATAAGCTCACTGAGTGACAGAAGAATGAAATGAGAATATGCTTGATAAGCGCTATGTAGCCGTAAGTACGATGATAATATGTACGTAGCTGCTCGACGCAATGGCAATAAACAATAAGGCAGTAAGAGGATTCATCAGGCAAGAGACACTGAGACAGGACGATTGGTATATAAATAGTTAAATATATATGTATGTATATATGTACATACGCACATGTGTATAGTTTAATATACATTAATATCCAGTAAGATTCACATCCTTTCTATCTTGTATACGAAAATATTGAGCGCACGCATTTAAATAAGCGATCAATTTCAGTTTTGTTATAAATTTTCACTGCGATTTCATTCTAAAGCGCTCGCTCGTAGATATTTAGGGTATTCACAAGAAGTCGTAAGCGTCGTAATGTCTTAAAGTCGTAAAAGTGTTCAATGTAAAATAACGGTTAAAAATGTTTTAGGTGATTTGTAGGGTATAATAAGAGCAAACTATATGTTTGCTATCAGATTAAAATCCACTTTGGCGTAGTTACAAATCTTCTAAAAGCATTTTAACTGTAATTTTACATTGCAAAATTTTACAACTTTAAGACATTACGACACTTACGACATCTTGTGAATACCCTAATTGTAACATGTTTTCTAATTCGAAAGTACTAAATTATTTCATAAGATACTTACATATGTTAGTTTTATCTACTTTTCACGTAATTTGGGCAGGCAAGCAAACGTGACATGAAAGTTTCAGACTTCTAACCACGTTAGCCGATTGGAAAGAATAACTCGTGGCCTTAATCGTAACCGCCCAGTGAGAGAACCGTCTTAGTAGTATTGGATTTCTCAAAAGCTTTGGACACCAGTTGTCAGCCTATACTAACTACTAGAAGACGTTTAGCACTACTGCCTCCTTAAGTGAGACTGAGATGGTGGACGGCGAATGGTCGGCAATCGTCAGTAACTTTTTGAGATTAAACATTGAAACTCAGAAAAATTCAGCAAGCGACCTGACATAGTGGTGTCTTCTCCCCGCGTCTGTTTAATTTTTACATATCAAAGCTGCCGTAGCTACCAGAGGTAGTTTCCTTAAACTCATACGCTGACGATTAGTCGATATTGGCGTCCGGCACTGGCAAAGATTACCTCTGCTCTAAAGTAAATGGTTATATCTCCGATCTAGGTAATTTTTGCAAAGTAGGGAGCCCAACCCTATACTCCACGAACATAAAAAAGACCTCTGCAATTATCTTTACCACTTCGATGAGAGAAATCAGGCACTCTTGTACAATTACGATATTGTAGCATATTAAACTCCTTCTTATCCAGACTCGACCCTTATGTACCCAAGATACATATGTTCCGCCTAATAAGATTTTCCGCATGCCGCTAATAACCTCTTCACAAGCCCCCTTAAAGCCACGTAACTACATCTGAAACCGCCCAGCGTACTAAGATACCATAGAGTATTATAAGTCTTCCTACAGCCGTTTAGATCCATTTTGTAACCTTTTGGAAGAAATTGGTTGCCACGTCCACGAAGAAAGGAATCCGCATCTGACAATTGACTCCCATTACATCAAGTCCGTTGAACAAGGCCTCCGTAGGGGCTGTTCTTGAAGCATTAAATATGTCAAGGAAAATACCTGTTGCTTGTCTTTCTCAATGCAGTGCCTTTTTATCCATCTCGGGCACCTCACTATGCAAAGAAGTTTTCTTAACTATGGCTTTGTATTGGCATCACTATTGGTTGACATTATATTAAGTACAGTCCGGTCTTTAACATGCGATTTAAATGAAAACGAAGTAAAGGTTATGGGTCAGGAATCTTTAGAGTACAAGTGGCTGTTCTCAACTGTTTTTAGTATCAGTAGAACCATTCCCACTTTCAAAGCTTTTGATACATATTCGAACTCTTAACATTTCTTAAGTTGTCCAAAACATTTGGAGCAGAACAGCATTCCACTTTTAGAAAGTCGATAGAATGATACCGACTGAGATCGTGGACGAGAACGGCCCCAAATATCTGAAATCCCCCAATTGTCGTATTACCTGTTCTGGGTCACCCAAAGTTTCTTTGCTGTCCACGCACTTATAAATGCCAGCTATTTTTATATGTCCATGGTAAGCCTCCGATTGTGCATATGTCCGGCATAAGCAATTTTCTATAAACAACTCTACTAGGACAATAGTAAGAGGCACCCCACTAATCTGGGAAAAAGCTCATAACTAAAATCTTTGGTGGTAATCCACGGTATGCTTTAACCAAGTTTAACTCGAGTGTTTTTAAACCCGGATTTTCTTGTTTGGTGTGACTCTGTGGCATTTCAGGAACATCTTTCGATCAAAATCAAAATCGGCGAACTAGCCCTTTGCAAAAAAAGTCGACTTTAGCATCGGTGACGTATTCCATATGGTAGAAATTCGATTGATCGGCCAATCGATGATAGAACGATTCTAGTATTCATTTTTAATATATACGAAAAACAAAACTTGAGGCGTTAAGTGAAAAAAACTATTAGGGGATATTCATAGTAGAAATAAAGTAGACTCTAGAGTGAGTTGAAAGTTGTGTCAAAAAGCTGCTACTAACTTTAGAGTCAACTTTGAATCGACTATGAATATCCCCATTAAGTCTAATAAGGTATATTATCCACTGGCCGATCAATCGAATTTTGACCGTATGGAATACGTCACCGATACTAAAATTGACCTTTCTCGCAAAGGGCTCGTTCACCGATTTTGATTTTAAAGGGCAAATGTTCCTAGAATGCCACATAGTCAAACCCAACAAGAATATTAAAGGCTTTTCAAAAAACGTCTCAAAATTCCTTGACCGTTTGGAAAAGTAACTATAAAAGAAGACTTCCTAAACATTCACTCTTCAAGTGCCGGAAGCAATCGCAGCATCGACAACCTTGGTGGGGAGCTTTAAAAGCGTTCGATTCTCCTTTTCGTTTAAAATAGCGTCATGTAGTTTTTTACCCAAGTATTCAAAATATATTTTTTAGCAGATTTACACAATGGTGTTGCCTTCTTTAAATGCGCAATCAAAATACTTCTTTGAAGATTTGCATGCAGTCGCGCTAAATGGTGTTGCCATATTTGGAATACTTTCGCAGCACAGCTCATGCAGTACATGCAGACATACATACTTTATTGCTTTATTTCTCTGCTTTCTTTGTTCGCATAGTAGCCATGCGATGCGTGAATAATTAATGCGACCTAATGTCTATTTTGCTACAATTTTCCACCCAATTTTGTGTTCGCCTGCGCAAAGTGGCAAAAAAGGCAATGGAAAATGCAAAAATGCAGCGTGAAGAAAATGGAGGTAAAGTGTATGAGCAAAGAAAGGCTGCATGGCGACGCACAGTCTGCAGCAGTACATGAAAATAAATACATATGCATGTATGTATGTATGTATATGAAAAATGCGGTAGAAAATGTTGGCGCGTAGTTGTCGGTAGCAAGGACACTGCAAACGAGGGAGCTACGCGTATATGCATACAAATGTATTTCGTGCATACATAAGTACTATATTTGCTTGTTAAAAAATCATGTATTGAAAATGGGCGATATTCCAACTGAGCGAGAATCCGAAAAATGTTGTGCTGCATACTCGTATTTTAGAAAGCATTTCAATAAATTGCATTCCCGTTTCGTGCATTGATGGCATAACAAGTGTGTTTGTAGAAAACGGTAGATGAGTCCATTGTTTAGGGATAATAAATTTTGCGAGTTTTGAAATATTGTTTAGAAAAAAGTATATTTCATTTCTCTTTCCTTTTTTCCACGGATATGGAGGTCAGCACTTCATTTATTCATACAACTACTATTGATTCACTTTTACGCTATCAAGAAGATAAAATATATAAAATCAAATCAAACTCTCATTTAATAAAAAATTTTATAAACATTGCTTAGCAGCTGCATACTGAAAGCAGTTTTACATACCATTTTTAAGTTAATTTCAGCGCAGTTTTACCGAACACTTGCGACGGCATTCAATTTCTGTTCACTTTGATATTTAAGGAATTTGTTAATTATGTTTTCTTATCACCTTAAGAACATGAAACTGATGCAGATTATTAAAAATTCTTCTACAGAAATGTTTGAATTGCTAAGTGGTGCACGTTGTATGTGGAATAAAACTGCATGCTGCAATGAGAAGAATAGAGCTGAGACACTGTGCTCACGTGTGCACTTCTTGTGTCTATCTTCATAAGAATATCCTCACATGCTCCTACTTGTATGTACGAGTACTTGTATGTACGAGTACGTGAGCTTGGGGCTAGTCTGCGGAAAAGTAGATTGCGCTTTATGACCCTTCGCGAGACTATCTTCAAACTTATTCTCAAGCAGCTGCAGAAAACTTTTGACTCAGAATTTTGCCCAGCAGCACAGAGTTTGACCTAAATTAAAGTCGTTTTAATGGCGAAAGAAAATGTGATAGCAAAAGTTGTAGTAAAACAGTATTTAGTAGTTGGAATGCCATAACCAGCAAGACATTGCGAAGTTGAGGGCTTATATTGAAGGCTAAGGCCCGTTAGACTTCTTATAATCATACAGAATTCATACACGCCATATGTTTGTACGAATATTGAGAATTGCAAATATTATACATTTTAACCTCGCTACAAAAATTTTTGCGCAAACATGCGTATTAATGACTCGATGCCGCACGACACAGTGGTTCCAAATCAACGATAAGCGGAAAAAATTCAATATCTCGTAAGCGGTTAGCCCAATTAAGCTGAAAATTAGTATAATAAAACCTCATGGACCACTTAATACGAATTAAAGAAAAATTGGAAAATCAAAATGGCCGAAAAAATGGCTGCCCAAACTTTCAAAAAAAATCTAATAAATTACATTTTATAGTCGTTCTATATGTAAAATTCTGCATTCTGCGAATTTTAAGTTAGATCAGAGAAATTCGAAATAAGGGATGCAATATGGCTGACGATTTTTTTTTAATTCACCGTATTTTTTTTAATTCACCGTATATACTTGAAACTCGTTACTCATTATAGGGAAGCAGTCAAATAGGCAGCTTTAGGCTGTTGATTTTACTTCTATCTAGTTGCAAAAAGTGTATACAATACTGAAATATAGTGTTCGGTTTGGAGAAGTGTGGAGCTTTTTTCTGTAGGCATCTTAACTCTTGGCTGGTCCCTAAATTTTCTTTTGTTTAACTTTTTTGCGTTTCATAAAGAATATGGTAACCGGAGGAGTTATCATATATATGTGATATAAAAATCCTAAAAGATGTGAAAATTATTCACATATCTTAAAGATGGTCAAAATTATTCACATAGCTTAAGAAGAAGAAGAAATATCCAGTACTAACCATAAAACAAATTCTCAAATAATTTCTTGAAGAGAACGTAGCATACAAAGAAATTGGAGTCACTTTTTCCGAACCCCCATGTAATTAGCTAATTAGGAAGAATATGAGAAAAAATGTGTTTAAGCTTTATTGTTTTTGAATTTTTTCCGCTCAGGAACCGCTTCTTTTGGGAGCGAACATGTCAAACTTTTAAAGGACTACGATTTAAGGACATGCACCTTGAATGTGCGGAACCTTAATGGAGAGGGTGACCCTGCCCGGTTGGTTGATGTCCTCGTGAAGACCAAGGCTGAGATGGACGGGGCAAGACGAATAATGCGTGGGGCTTGCGGCGTCTACTACAACCGCCACGTAAAGACGCGTATTGTCGTTAACTGGAAGAGCGTCTAGCCACAGTCCACATCAAAGCAAGATTCTTCAACATCTCGTTCATTTGAGCCCACTCCTCGACGGTAGAGAAGGACGAGGCACTCAATGGTGGCTCTGCGACATGACATGGGAACCCATTTAGTGTTAAATAACAACACTACCAGGAATATGGACGCCCTTTTCTACTTTCTTTTTAAAACCGGTAACGGAATATTTGAATCGAAAAGTCATAACAACTCTGATGTGGCTCGGCAATAGCCCTGATTTGAATACGATAGAGAGCTGACAGGAAGAAGAGAGAATTGAATGCAATATTCGACCTATGGGAAAATGAAATAACTTTCGAATACTGCCAAATTCTTATAAACTCGATCCCAGAAAGGATTTCAGCTCGTGGGGCACACACTAGATACTGATTAAATTTTTAAGAAACCTTTATATTATTTTAACATTTTAAATATTTTTGTTTGTGATTTAATACTTTTTAACAAGAATAAAAAAATTATTTTGTCCATCATACACCCACTCTGTCGGAAATTACCACAACCAAAAAGAATAAAAAATGGTGACGTGCAATAATTTCAATGAAATTAATGTCAGTGGCATTAATACACATTCCGAAAGTGAAATAATGTCAGAAGAATTGTGGAAATAATGTCATTGACATTAATACACAATTGTAAAGTGAATTAATGTCAGAAATGTTAAAAATCATGCTAACTTTACGGTGACGTCTAATAAGGTCAGCGGAAATAACGTCCATGGACACTATTTCTTATCGTCCATAGAAAATATTACCTTTTCTAAAGCGCAGTAAAATCCATGTACGTTGAAAAATATTGAAAAACACAGTTTTAACATATGTACCTACATATGTACATAGTGTACAGTTTTAAAAGTGCATAACACCACTGCGGTCTGCACACACCTTCATTTTGTGAGTTTAATAGCGTTTTCTTTTCCCGAAATAATGTTGCATTTATACTGCCCTGCGCCAGGGCTGTCAAATTAGCGTGTTCTTATCTCAGCATCTTCTCTGGGTTGTTTGTTCTTTTCTCTACATGTTGACCTCTGGCCCGGCAGAAGTCCAACATTTTCTGCCCTTGTTAATGCGTAAGGGTGGCTGTTGCCTAGCAGATGTTGATGCTTGTTTTGTAATAATCGTACTTCATGAATAAATTTTTAAGTTATAATTGAAGCGAATTGTGTAACTTTATTAAAATTAATCAAATAAATTGCGAATAAGTTAGTAAAATCATTAATTTTCAAGTTGACATTTTTTTTTGTCCTTTACTCATACAGAAAATGCAATGCAGAAACATTTACATAATGTTGCCATATATAGAAGCAACATTTTCATTGAGAAAAGAAAACGCTATAAGTCTAAAAAAAACAGGTTGAATCAATTCCAAAGTGAATTAATATCACTGACATTAATTCCATTGACATTATTGCATGTCACCTAAAAAATGTGTTACTCATACGCCATGTTGCACAAATATCCTTTTTTGAAATTTTCTACTAATCAAGAATTTTTTTTAGAAATTACCGTGCAATGGGGTTGTCTTTGCTGTTTGGTATTTCATTTTTAGTATTTTTTCTTTTCTGTATACACTTTATTCTCTGTATATTCCATAATATAATATCGCTATTCAGTCAAGATCTCCGTCCATATTCTTGTGTATCTGCAAAGAGATTTTTTTCAATTCTGAATTCCCAAGATACCTTCGGTTTCTCTAATGAATCCTAGAATATCCGTCTACCGGGCAGATCCATTCGACGCATATGAAAACGTTGGCAGTTATGACCGCCTAGTGATCTAAAATGTAACCTGATATCTGACCTATTTAAAATACTACTATTCTCTCTTTACAAAGGATAACCAAAAGCTCTGAGGCCCTCCCACTCCACTTGGTAATTACAGCGCTCTCGAAGAAGATGAAATGAGATTACAAATCGGCTACGGTCCCGAAACACAGCTGAGGATCCTTTTCATGTCAACTCGTCGGCGACCTCGTTACTTTCAATCACGTAGTGGGCTGCACCCAGCACAGTGTTACTATGTCTAAAAAAAGTACACACACGCCTATTAATATATTTTAGTCTTAAATTTGGCGCAAGTTGGGATTTTGATGCCGATATTTTTGCAAGTCATATCAATAATCGTATGCTATTTTCTGGTAGAAATATGACCCTAAAGCTTAGTGGCCCACTTCAGATATTTTGAGTCGTAAACCAACATATGCTATATAACTCATATATTCCTACTCCTACTAATGTAACTTACAACTGGCTCTTCCCGTTGAATAACAGAATTAAACTCAACTTGTTTCGAATGTTTGTATGCAAAAAAAATATATATATTCGTCCCCAACTCATAGTTTCGACTTTAATACAAGAATCTCAAAGCATTCCTCTTCAATTATGCATTTCGCAGAGAGACACAAATTCACTTTCAAAAATTCTCTTCCCAACCAAAAAAACTTTGCCGTAATACGATTTTAATTAGCACACTTTTTAATTGGTTTGTGGCATAACTCAGTTATGTCTACTCGAATAAATTCGAAAATTCTACGAAATGTTGCAACATGAAATGTTAATTGGTATTGTATTTGTAATTGATGTAAGCTGATTAAACGGAAAAGAGGAATTAAGTTGATATTTATACGAGAATTTAATATTTGCTTTTAGGATGTACGAGTATCTGCAAGTGAAAATAATAGCAAAGACAATAGCAATAAAGTATACAGCGCGACAAGCATATATTTATACAAGTATGCAAGGCATCCAATGCAACCTTGTTTATGAATACAGAAGTCTGTACACACATTTAAAGAGGATTGTGCTTATGAATGAGAAAAGCACTAACAATGCTTCGAAAGTAAATTTAAACATGAATTTCAGTAAACGCAAAAAGACTTAAGTGCCCGAATATTTTAGTGCGCTTTAAACTGTCTGCAAGACACGCGTTCAACGAGTTCAAGTTCACGACCGGTTTATGTTTCTGCGTTGGAGTTCTAAACAATCATACTCGCTAGCTGTTTGTAACATGAAGCATTTAAGTATGTATGTATATACATACAGCAGAAATGTAAACGATAGATTTCTTATAGTTACACTCAGACTGATGGCTCCATAAACAGGGTAACGATGCTCGTTCATTACCTTGGCTTACAGGAAAACAGTTTTGCTTGAATTATTCATACGCCAAAGGAGAAATAAAGAATTTCTCACAAAAACATGGAAACACTATCTTCTTTTTGTGGCTAAAAATATCAGCTATGGTTGAGCTTGTTTATCTGTAAAATATTATGACTGCCTAAAGAGTTTTATTAGCTACAGAAACTAGCTATTTCTTCAGTTATGTTCTTTTAGTTTTAAATCAACATTTTTTTTATTTATGTAAGAATTTTTTAAGCTTTTATGAAATTTTTCTATTGGTAAGCTGATATACACTTTGTAATAATGAAAAAATTAAACAAAAAACCTTCAACTGAATATTTGCTTTAAAAACTTTAGAAAATCATAGAAAAATCCCAAAAGCTGAAGGATTCTGTTCCTCATTCTTTTGTGCAAAACGCCGCTAATCTTGCATTACTTTACCTTATACGTTGCAGATACGTTATAAATCTTAAAATCGTATGCCCTCTTTATTCTGAAGAGATAATACAATATGAATTCCCAGGTGCTGTGAACTGGATTTCTCTGACTCTGCTAAAGGGGCAGGCTTCATTCTCTTTAATAGTATGATGCGATATACGCAGCCGACCTAGCGTCAATATGTTGAGATGTCTACAGTGATACTCGAGCTGCAGTTGAAACATCCACAAGTCCTCTAACCACTACTTCAAAACTAGTTCGGCAATTCACGTCAAAAGTATCAAAAAAGATAATAAGTAATGGGCCCCCTAGCGAGGGAACTAATTCATGACTGATTTTCATGTCACACAACCAGTTTTATCTGTCATATGTACAAGCCATCATTAAATACAGGGGTTGAATATTTCATTCAACAAAGACGTGGGGGAATCGTAGAACTTCTGGTAGTCCTTGGCCTCGGAAGGTCTACCTCTTTATCTACTCTCATAGAGCAGGTGCGACTGCAGTAAACTTATGGGATTGTTGGGACTGGCCAGTTTCCGTTGTATAAGTATGTTATTGTGATCTGAATACATAAGTATGTATCTTGGAAACCAATTTGCCTTTATCTGCATCTTCAAGAATGAAACGGTGGAACATGTTTTTGCTTCCGCCCTGTCTTTTCTTGGAGTAGCTGGAAGGCTTTTGGCAACGATGAGGCGAAACAAGCAGCTATTGCTCTAACAAATCATTCGAAAAAGAAGTAAAAAGGTATTTTTTATGCAGACATCATTTGCGATTATTCCTTCTATGAATAGCCCGATTTAAGGACGGATGCCTGCGCAGAAGCAGATTGGAATTTCGTTCAGCTCTAGCTAGTTAACTAAGCCCATGTGAGGTACCGAGTAATGCGCTGTGCAGGAGTACTGGCTGCTCAGTTTAGTGAGTGTGGAAAGCGGTTGCAGAGATGATGGTTAGTATTAAAGGATTATCAATTTTTCATTCTTATGCAAATAAATGTTTGTCGAGCCCGAACACGATCTTAAGTAAGTCGTAAGAACACACATTCTTGGTACAGAAAGCAGACGAAAGTTTAAAATATGAATGCAAACTCATGAGATGGAAGTTATGTAGTTATATAATTCGTCCTTTCTTTGGTATAAGAAGTTTATACGTAAGGAAACTTCCTACAGTTAGTAGTTCACAATGAAATACATATTATCCTATGGGTTATTTTTAATGTGTTTCATACACCAAATATCAGGAGGCATTTCTAAGCACAGTACCAAGGGAAACATATTTCCCAAAAAGTTATTTCAGTTATGCCTGCGACACACATGTGGCATAGAAATTATAATTGCAATTTTAGGAAATTTTAGGAAGTAATATTTTATCGGTCAGAAAAATTTAGCAAAATAACACATTTTTTTTTTGGCATTTTTGAAATTTTTAGAAAAAAACGTTTTAAGACTTTTTTTGAGAAAAAATAAATTTTACTAAAAACATAATCTAGGAAAATCACTTCTTAAAAAAAAATATATATGTGTGTTTACCGAAAATAGAGACAACTTACCAATCATAAGAATCAAAGATTTTATGAAGAAACCATTTTTAAAGGTAAAAATTATTTTTGGGAATAAAGATTAAAAAAAATTGGATACAAATTTTATGGAAATCAGTATTTTTTTATAAAAAAATCATTTGTGGGGAAAATTGGTTTTTTAAGATTTTCTACAAAAAAAATATTGTAGGAAAAAATAATTTTTTTAAGAAATTTAACCCTATGTATGGAAAAAATATATTTCTATGGGAAAAAACATTGTTTAATAAAGATCTTTTTGGATAAAAACACTTTCAAGAAAAAAACCTGAAAACCATTTGATAAAATATAGAATATATTTTGGATTAAAAAAGTTAGTTTTTAGTTGAAATTTTTGAAAATTTTTAGGATAAAGTTATCTTTATATTGAATTCTCTCTTTTTTAACCGACTTCGAAAAAAGGAGGAGGTTATCAATTCATCGGAATATTTTTTTATGTATATTACCGGGTAACTTTGGATCACGTGAACGTTTTCGATAAATCTTTTTTTATCGGAATGGTGGTAGCGCAAGGGTGGCCCCATACTAATTTGGTTTAGGTCCGTTCATTGGATGATGAGGAAATTAACAATTTTCCAAAATTTTTATATGAGAATTGAGGACGGCTTTATTTTGTGTTTAAAATCTACTTGTTTTTTATTCAGCCGCACTCGACTAATCCCATTTATAATTCAAATCACGAGCTTTTTTTAATTATAGGCGTATGGCCCTGATAGGGTTAAGTATATGCTCACACTGCATAGTTCCATTTCAGTCCTATATTTAGTTAGTGTAAAGATAATGCTAAAAAGCCGATTATCATTCTTCATTTTCAAATAGTGGTTCCACTTTACTTACGTACATGCATTTTTCCTGTGGATTCTTATTGCATTCCGAATGAAGGGTGGCGCCAATAATAACAGACAAGTTTACATTTATCAGCACACATACGTGCATAAAAATATACTCAAATAACAATTTCTCTTACAAATAGAGTTTTGATGGATTTTGTAGCATCATGGGATAAAGTAAATATGCCAGCAAAAGTGCACATATATATGCATGCACATTAGACTGGTTCGCGAAAAAATGTTTGCAATTACCCTTCTAATTTGAAAGCTTACTTTGAGAGGAGTTTAGGGCATAAAAAATTTGCTTCCTATTTGCATCCTATTTTATTATTTATGAGTCGAATTCAAAGTGTGATATATCGCTAAAAATATATTTTTGAGTCATAAACATCTTTTGAAAATACTGTCGACCTAATGTATCTCGTTTGTCTACTAAATTCTAATAGCACTTGTAATGGCAAACTTATTTTTTCTTTGAATCGGAACCAACCCAGTCTAATATACAGTATGTATATCCATTAATGCATATGTATGTATTTGCTTACTCCTTGATTCATATTCAAAGCCTTATCATGCTAGCATGCATAAATTTATAACATCCTGCTAGAACTTTTCCTTTATTGCATTTATGTTGCTGGTGTGAAAAGTCTATATAAATGCGCACATATTTGTCTAGGTTTGTGTGTATATATACATACCTACTCTGCAGGGAAAGCTGCCAGTTGTGAACTCTAGTTCTACCAGTTTGCGTTTCATTCCAACGTGGTATCCTTTTTCAATGTTAGCGACTGGTATTTTTAACATGGCGGTGACCTACGAGATGTCAATTTTCCGGCTATGCATCAGCACCTACCAGTAGAAATACTAGTAGCACCATACACGTTAAGGAGATAGTCTGCCGATTCATCCCCCGTGAAAGGAAAAAGTATATAATTTTGCTCGCGGCGTTCCAGCAGTCGTAATGGCCGACAAAGTAGAGCATTAGCGTACCATTCTGGAGTTCCGAATTCGAATCCTGGGTAGCGAATTTTTTTTTAATTAAGATTGTTATTGTAGTTAATTTTTAATTTACGGTTTTTATTGTATTTATTTTTAAATTATATTTTTTAAAAAAGAAAATTTTTCTTTAATTCACATAATTTTTAGAGTGTAAATATATATTTAGATTTTTTCTAAATAGAAATTAGATTTACAAATTAGTAGTATTTGTTTACATTGATTTAATTTGAAAAGTATTAACCACCTCCAATCAGACTCGAACCTGCGATCTCAGAACCAGAAGCAGTAGTCTTCGTGCGACGCCATAGCCAACACTTTTGAGGAAAGCAATTATTTGCGTTTTAGTTTTGGTTTTGGCATTTCAAAGGCAGGTGTCGCTGATCGCATAATTTGTTCGAAATTTTCGAACTGGTAGGCCATCGTTTTGTCTCATACCAGTTTGTGCACTGGTATTTTTACTGACTAGTTTGACTTTTAATTGCAGGGTATATACATATCTACATATATAACTCTGAACATACACATATATGTATATTGATATGTATCAGTACAGTTACTAACTCTCAAGCCGGCAATTTGATTCGCAGAAAAGAATATTCAGTGCCCAGCATGGAATGGAGGAACCTATACTAACGTCCAAACATATTTACATAACTATGTACATACGTAGCTACATATGCATTTCCTTAACTGCTCCGTGGGGACCCAGCTGTCAGTTTTAACTCCAAGACCGAACGAATATACGGAAGTCCTGCACACTTACACTTTCGTATGCAGTCATTCAAATATACATAGTTCAGCCACTCTTAGCAAATATTTGTACATACATACATATGTGCTTGCTCAAGCTGATTTCACATTTTATAGAAGAAAAACAACAGAAAGCAAGGCCTTCTCCAAAAAAAAGTTGACCACTTGCAGGTAATTGTGAAAATTTAAAAAAAAAGTGCAGAATTTTTAGTGTAGAAAATATAGAGTAAGAGAAATTTATGTACATACATTTTTTGCACCGATATCTTCTCAACTATGTATGCTTATTTCATTACTAATATTGCAAAAATCTTCGTAAGCCAGTGTTTAGCGTCGGTTGTGATGCCTGCAGTGCCTTTCTATTGATCTAGGTTAAAGCGTGCTATCAAATTTTTCACATGTAGCCCAAATCGCCAAAAACGAAACCAAGGAAAAAAATTAGTTTTTTCTCAGATTTCACAGATCAGAAAATATAAATATCAACACGAATCTCCTTCTCCTTATCAGGAAAATTCATTTCATCCTGAGACACCTTTAAATGAATGAAAATTAAAAAAGTGCTACATGAAACTAACAGAGAGTTTATATCTAAGGACCGCCATTTTTTAAATCATACTTTAGTCAACAAACCAAATTCATATTTGACAAAAAAAATCATTTATTAGCTGTTTATATGAAAACAAAGACGACAGTGTTTTTTATGTAATGTAACAGTCCAAAACTTTAGACAGGGTTAAAAAAGTATATGAGCCAAATTTTAATTCAACAGTCTGCGTTTTCGGTCATATGATTCGGTTGACTAGTGTGCGAGAAAGGGTACCCTTTAAACGATATCACCGGGCAGTGTTCACTCTTAGACAGATGGGTCACATGCCAACTTAACAAATGCTTTGTCGAGAATTAGGACATGTGCAATTTTAAGATCCTTCTGTCCCAGTTCTGTTTGTGGGTAGTCAAAGGAGCTCCTTATGCTTGCAAAGCCACAGCTCTCGTATTTGATGGGGGCTCTGACAGGTCACTGTCCAATCGAAATTCCCGAGGAAAGCCAAAAATCACGTCTGCTAATTCCTGGATAATTATGAGGAGAAATCGCCTCAATACTTTCTATTAGCATATCCAGCCTTTTGCGGGGATAAAATTGAATTATTTTGGCTAGCACCTTAAAGCCAACCCTTGGGAGCTCTCATTGATTGATACTCGTATTAGCTTCTTACGGAACTCCGTGATAGGCTCTCGGCATTTCATTGGTTACCATTAAAAATCTCGTGATCACGAAGGACAACCTCTATACCTCGAGCACTAACCTAGAGGTATTATTTATTTAGGAAGTATATACGAATATAGGTAATACCCATTTACTTCTCTTTACTCCAAATATGTATTTAGCTTACTAGCCTTTTACTGCATCAGAAGTGATTCATTTACAGAAAATTAAAAAATTTGTATCTGTAACAAAATACTATGCCTTTAAACAAAATTACATTGTCATAGTAACACTATGTTTTCACAAGCCAAAATTGATTTGCAAGCTGAGTTATAGAAGTAAACATTTGAAGAAAAAGAATTGAGTTAGAAGCGCTTGCTTTTATATATGTATTTATGTACGCCTGACATCGAATTTGTTAAGCCAATACGCTGTACTTGTAGATAAACAGAATTTTATTGTTGCTCTCCTTTCATGTGGATTTATAATGTTTTCATGCACTCGAATACGTTTTCAACATTGCCAATATGTGCAATTGTGAATACACAAAAAACAACGCACCAAATGTACATGATTTAGTTGAGTAAACTTTGTTATGGTGCTGTGTGTTTCAACTACATATGTACGTTTATTTGATCAAAAGATAAAATGATTCTGAGGAAAACACATGCGTGTGCACATACATAAGTATTAAACCTCTGCACAAGATAACTCGATTGCCTTTGCACACAGTGTGACACATTGCAATTGTCGATGTTTGCTTTGATTCGGTTTCGTACATGGTCTTGATTCACTCAACAGCAGGTGAGTATAAGGGTTGAAATACAATGAAGTTCGCCGTTATCATTTTGGGCATGAGCTCACTGTCTTGTACATATTTCAACTGCTTTACGAATGAAGATAGAGGCAACACTTACGACAACACAAAATGCTAAAAATAGCACAAATGATTCGAATGTCTTGCTTTGTCCGTTGTTTGCTTTGTGTTGTGTGCGCTTGGAATGTTAAGCAGCTATCCATACCCTGCAGGACATGGGACTAGCTTGTAGCTAACTATTAACTATCTAGCAGTCGACTAGATATAACTATTTATTAACTATTTCCTTTGGTCGTAACTAATTACTTTTGAAGGGCGATGGCCGCAAAGTAGTGAGAGCTGGTTTCCTCTGCATTAGAAGTCAACTAACTTGTAGCTAACTACTTTTGGATATAAATTATCAATTAAAAAAAGGAATTTTTAAATTTTTTATATTTTTATTTATTTACTTATTTTATTTAATATTACATATTTGCTTATTTGTTTACATGTTCTTTGTAGATGGTCTCATATTTGAATTTGATCAGACATAACATCAAAATGATAATGTAAAATTTCGACCTTATTTTATTTGTCCTGAATACGAAAAAGAATCTGCGAAGTGCAGAAAAAAAGTGCATTGAAAGTAATTTTTGAATGAGGACATTTAAATATAAACTTGTAAAGAAAACAAACTCCCGATAACGTCTGCATGACTCCTGCACTACTTTACAACTAACTTGAAGTTAGTTTTTTCATAGCTAATTCGAAGTTAGTTATTTATCGGAGCCCCGCAAAAAAGCTTACTAGAAATCAATTGATAATTTCTTTCTGCAGGGTATGTACATGTGTGTATGGATGTACTTATTTAAGTGCATAGTTACCCTGCAGCTTGTAGCTAACTATTAACTAACTAGCAGTCGACTAGTTGTAACTATTTATTAACTATTTCCTTTGGCCGTAACTAACTACTTTTGAAGGGCGATGACCGCAACGTAGTGAGAACTGGTTTCCTCTGTATTAGGTGTCAACTAACTTGTAGCTAAATACTTTTGGGCATAAACAATCAATTACAAAAAGATATGTTAAATTTTTTATATTTTTATTTATTTACTTATTTTATTTAACAGTACCTGGGTGACCGAGCCTTGCTCGGTATTTTTCGAATTTGTCGCATAATCTTACTTACCAAGAGCATAAATTTCCAAAATAGATTTCCAAAATATCGAACACTAACCACAAAAAGTCACTTAAGCCTGTTTGGCGGTTAGCATGCGCACTCCAAATTTCATCCAAATCGGTTAAACCGTTCCCGAGATCGTGGTCGATATAAGAAGGAATAATTAAAATGCAG
>JAPVRG010259888.1:0-22211 GCA_029783565.1 Rhagoletis cerasi
AGAAGGTGCAAACTACTCAGTGGAACATATTTGATGAGAGTCTTAGCAGTGCTACTAGGTTTCTACAGTGATATTTTCGTTTCTACAGCGATGTTACAGCCATGTTTCTAGGTTAATTGCACGGCGACATGTTAAGATAACAGCGGCGAATAACGTTGTGGATTCATGACATTTGCGCTCCAAAATTTTGCACCTTCTCGTTATTCTATGTTCTCTGCCTAAGTTTAAAACTTAAAAGTTCAAAAAATTTTATCCAAATTTCAAACTTCTTCAGACGTGTCAGAATTTTTTTGAGTATAGAGTTTTATATCCCTTTCAAGTTTAGTGCATTAAGTGCGCCTAAACAAACTGAAATGTGCTACTCTTCCACGCAAATAATCAAATGTGCTAGTCTTCCACGGTAATTTGAGATGTCCTACTCTTCGTAGGGAGCGACGATATATTCACCTGATTGAACGCTTTTATGAAATTTGTAATTTTTGCAACATTTTTGCTGCAGAGAACGATAGTGCGATGGTACGTTTATTTTGCAGCTTAACCGGAACGAGTTAAATAGATTAGAGGTGATGCAAATGGAGCTGCTACCAAATCCAGCTAAGATACTAGTCCAGTTTCAAGTAATGATGCTACAGTTAAACTAGAGTAAAGTTGACAAGATCCTACTCCACTGCACAATAAGTAAGAGTGGCTTGATTTAAAAGGAGCTGCTACAAAGCCCAGGAAGGGCTCTAGTGCGGAGAAAATGAAGGATCACGGTAAAAAAGCTTCATCCCAACTCCTCATCATGATAGACGATCCTGGTTTGATGGCAACATAGCTGCTATCAAACGGCGGAGGATTTTAGTTCAAATGAACAGAAGGAACTTCTAGATATCTAACCCAAGTTTTCTTAACAATATTTTCTATTAATTCCTCACTACAATAGTAAGGAATCCCAGTTCTGTTCTCCTTGTAGGAAAGAATTTAAATGCAAATACATATATTGCCTGATTTTTTGCGCCACCCCATTGAAGAAAGCATTCAGTCTGTAAACCTCAAGCCTGATCCGAAGAGCCCCATAGTCTGGCATACATAAGAAAAGGTCGAAGAATACCGTCGATTGTTTTTTTTTTCCTTTTTACCACTTAAATTATGGACAACTGCAATTGTGTTCTTAATGCTAGTTTGGTACTTCTAAAAATATCAACATTCTTTGTTGCTCCTTTTAGAAAGTCATGGAATGTGGGAATACTATTTGTTTGCCTGCCGCTTAAAGCTTAACAAAAGGGTTGTGAGAAGCAGACCGCAGTTGCTTTTATGGTAAAAGAAAATATCTACATATTTGCCGTTGTTCGTGCATATGCGTGACAATTAATATAAAACATGGCAACGGAAGAAACAGCGGAAAAGTGCACCTACCTAAAAAAGACGGACAAAAAAGTAAAATTAGAAAAACGATAGGAAAACGTTTGCGGTTAAAGAAAAACACAAATGGTAAAGGCTTTTAAAGAAAACCTAAAAAAATATAAAACAGCAAAGAAAAAAAAACAGTAACACGAAGTGATCGCATTATTGCCAGTGGAGGTTGACTTATTTTGCCTGACTGCCTGCTGCTGCTGCTGCCGCTGCCTCTAGCCATCATTGGTATGGTGACACAGATGCCAAGTCAGAGGCACAAGTGCGCCACGTACACAGTATGTACGTATGCATGAGTTACATTTGGCGTTGGCTCGGTCACCCGCACTCAACGACGACCACCGATGACATGTAAGGTGTTTGTGGCGTTTCGTGTGCTTCCTGTAAGGCGCTACACAGTCAAACTTGGCCAGATATTTTTTAAATCCGAAATAAAAGTCCTTTCCGGGTAATAAGCAAACCGCTTATCCAAATTAAACAAATTTGGTATCAAATGAAAGAGGACTGAAATAACCAAGGTTTGTTCTATGGTAATTAAATAACATTTTTTTTTGAAATATGTTTCAAAAGGTTGCTTTCCTGGTTTAGACATTTCAGTTTTACAGCTATTTTCATCCTCTTTCATTTGATACCAAATTTGTTTTATTTGGATAAGCGGTTTGTTTATTATCCGGAAAGGATTTTTATTTCGGACATAAAAAATATTTGGCCAAGTTTAACTCTTAAAAACAGTAACTGTTATTTTCGGTCCCTGGTTTACGCCGTTTCAGAACGCCAAATGGGTTTAATGAGAATCTTTTTCATGGCAGAATGCCATTGGTTTCCGCAGGGCGAGCGCTTTTAGAACTTTTTTGGATGTAGATCGGAGCAGAGATCGAAGGTTGGTCTTTCCGGGTGGTAGTGCGCCCTTCTAACCACTCAAAGCCTCTAGACCTCGACTTGGCTGATTAGTTGAATGCAGGGGTAATACACTTTTCCAATATTAAAACAAAACTTTCTTAAATCTACCATCGTCCTTGGGGTTTCTAGAACTCAACGCGGAGTTGTTTTCTAAAAGAAAGAATTAACCTAAAAGCAAAAGCAATTGTTCTACGTAAGCAATGTAGCGCGAAAGATCAGGCCGGCTGCTTACTGAAACGAACCAATTAAATTAATATTTCTGGCTTAGTCTGGTAAGTACAGGTGAAAAGAGTTATCGTAGGAAACCACTGAAACTGCCTCTGGCGGCTGCGGTGTCGCCACATACTTCGCCGTCCACCATATTAGTCGCTGTGGGAGAGAGGATGTCTCAATTTTCTCTAGTAGCATTGTTTCGGTTAGGACCCCGAGATAGCGTTATGTTTATGGCATTAAGTGATGTGGTGGTAATGTGCACTTTACGGAAGCCACTTTAATGCGTAGCGGGATCAGGCGGCACATGAAGTACTGGTGTACTGAGACCTCAAGCGCTTTCTCTTTTGGGAAAAGGAGAGCTGTTGGTTAGTTTCCCGGGTTTAAGTATTAGAATAACTCTCTGGTGTAAATTTTAGGCTTTCTTTGCTCTAACAACCACATTTAAAATCCTAAAGTATGAATATGAAACCTCTTTTGGATTAAAAATAATATTTGGCCTTTTCAAGTATTAATTCTGAGATTTTCTTGGTCTTAAATGAACCCAGTTCAACAATGCCAAGGCCAAAACTAAAACGCAAATAATTGCTTTTCTCACAAGTGTCGGCTGTGGCGTCACGTGAAGGCTACTGCTTCTGGTTCTGAGATCGCAGGTTCGAGTCCGATTGGAGGTAAGACTTTTAAAATTAAATCAATATAAGTTAAGTGGAATTATTTAAATTTAAATATGTAAAATGAAAAATACGTGAATTTAATTTCATTTGAAAATAAACCTAAATACGTTATAATCAGAATTAAATTAAAAAATTTTTTTTTAAGAAAATTTCAAAACTATAATAAATAACATTAATTAAAAAAAATAAATAAATAAAAAATTTCACTGCACCAGGATTTGAACCTCGGATCTCTGGAATCGAGCAGTAGTGCTTTTCTCACTCAGTCATTGTGACTGTTGGAGCGGCGCGATCAAAATGACATATTTAGTCCTTTCACGGACTTAAAAAATAGTCAGACTCTGGACTAAAATTTAAACCTCAAAAGACTAAAGGATGTTTGCATTTTCCAAAATTTAAAGTTTAGTATTTTTTCGGTCGTATCCTATATACAGACCATAAAAGTTTAAATTTTAAGCCAAAATTTCTAACCGTGTTTTAGTGTCCGAATCGTATCAAGAAATGGGCCTGTTAATTGGTCGCCTAGGTCACGTGATTTGACTCCGTTAGACTAGTTTTTGTGGGGGTACGTTAAGTCAGTGGGCTATGCTGAAAAACCAGCTACGACTGACCAGTTGGAAACCAACCTTTGGCACATTATTGGGGAGATAAGCACGGCTGTTCTGGAAAGAGTGGTGCGAAAATCGGACCGACAGGATGGTGTTCATAAGACGCAGTAGCAGTGGCCACATGCACGAAATTGTATTCAAAAAATAAATGCCATACGATTTTCGAACTAATAAAGCCATAATATTGGCTATTTCATATATTTTTCCTTTTTTATTTAAAAAAAAAAATTTTTTTTGCGACACATCTAAACTTTTTCCAAGCAAGTTTAGTTCGCTTCAATGACCAACTGTAGGGTGTTCATATCTTCAGCGGGCAAAACGTTTTCCTATTTTAATTTCTTTAAGTTGTTGTTCAAAAAAGGTAAACAACTGTTGTTTATTTCTATTCAACGTTTTGTTGAATAATTGTTGTACCTCATACATACACACATGCATGCATATGTTGTAGCGGTTGATTTTGTTTTATTATTATTCTTCTTAGTCACATGCAAGTAGTGGGTTGTTTGTGCATTCTACCGTTGCCAACTGCTGTAAATACGGGTGTAGTGAATTGGAGTAGGTATGCAGACACGTCGCGGCTACTACTCCAAATTCTTGCAACGTCTTTGGAAAGCAGCTAGAACAATAACAACAAAAAACACCGATGACCGAATGACAAGTAGCCGAAGCCGGAAAATTATAAGAAAACAACACACAAGGCAGGAAAAGGAACAGGAACCAGCATGCGACATGTAACATGCAATGCGCAACGTGCACGGTGCAACATGCAACATGCACCCAAAGGTAGCGGGCATTTGAAGCACATGAAATGCAAATAAACTAAATGTGAGAGAATTGCTGCTTTTTGTGCATTTAGTTGCTGGCTGAAAAAAGCAAATACAAGTCGACAAAATAAGTAACCGAAATTAGTTTACAGAAAAGGGTTGAAAAAGTAAAAGGAAATTAATTTGAATAAACCCAAAAATGGTATAAATTTTGTTTGGCGAAAATTCACGAGCTACCAATTTATTGGCAGCGACATGTGTTTGATGGTATGTGTAAATGCGCTAATTTGAATTTTCGCCAAAATGTATTCATTTCCAAAATCTGCATGCCATGCACCTGTGACGAGCATGAAAGTACATCTGCACAGAGAAAAAATTAAAAGGAAAAAATTTGCATTTGCATGCTAAATAGCGCCAAAAAGAAAAATCCAACCAATATTACATTCTTAGTCTTCGCTCACATTTCACTTCGCCCACATTGCATGCCACTTGCAAAAATCTGCTTCTTTAACTTTGACTACACCCACCTGCATGCGCGCAGACGTCCGTCCATACGAAGATATCAATGCAATATTTCCTTTTAAATTATTCACGAATAACTATTTTGCTGGTGTGACTGGTGCTGTACCAGCGCTTCATTTGCTCTTTGTTGCATTTGTGTCAGTAAAAGATCTTATTCAGTAAGCGGATTCTTGAATTTCCGTCCGGATAGCGTGTCAGCTATCAGGAAAAAGTAAGCTGAAAACGAGGGAAATATGCTAACTTATTTTATTAGCAATTCATTCAATACCGTATATTATTTTGCAAAAAAAAAGTGGATTAAAATATTAATTATGTAGGCGAAGCAGATATTTTTCCTTTAAGACTAAGTAATCATTTTTCAGTGTTGGACAACAAAACGTTGTCGGTTGTCTCCACACTTTGGAAAGTTCTTACAGATATTCATACCATTTTAGGTAAGAGGTAAGAGATAGATCAGCATCTTTTCGTTTATCTTCAAGGTGATGACGAGACCTTTGAAATTAGATATCACGCGCTGTCCTTTTAGCGATGCTCACTGTGCTATACAATAAAGAATTTACAATGGCAACCATTCTGGTGGTTGTGATAGGTGCCCTTATCAATGTTAATTTGTTGGATATACATTAGGCTGGTCCAAAAAAAGTTTAAAATGTTAAGCTCTCACTCCTGGGATTTTTCAAAATGTAAAGAAAATATACGCGTATTTTTTTGAAAAAAAAAATATATATTTTGAACTGCCTCAAAGCTCATGAAGTTTTCCATGTGCTTTATATGGGGAAAACACTTTTTCGTAGAAATGGTATAGAATCTTTGAAAATCAATGTTTTTCAATCGACAAACTCTGTTTCTCTTCAGAATACTTCAAAGAATAAAACCCAATTGTTTATTTAACCATTTTTAAATACTAATTAATTTTTAATGGGTCCTCTTAAAACTGCAAAAAATGCAATGGGAACCCATAAAAAATTGTCTATATAAAAAAAAAGTTAAGTTGTCTTTCCAAATAATATGTCGGACGAGCTTCTCCTTCAATTTGTGGGTAGCGTATTGATGTTGCACAAATATGAGACGCTTTTTCATGGAAGAAATAAATTCGCAGGTGTGCCGTTGCCTGCCGAGTGGCGACTGCTATTAGAAAATATATACTTCGATGTTGCTAGGACCAGCAATCGAACTCTTGACCTACCGAGGGGTAGTGCGCACTCCTAACTACTCGACCCCCGCAAAGTGGAAAAAATTACTTTGTGTCAAAAAAGCTGCCCACTCCTCAAATCCCAGCCGATTTCGATCATTTATTTTTTTAAATGTTCTTTATTAATTTTACGTCAAAAAGTTGCTCCACCTTATTTGAACAGTCGGAAAAAAACTGATAAAATTAACCCAAGTTAAAGTAACTAGTTAACTTAACTTCATACGTTACTAATATGCAGAGTATATGCTTAGATTGCTTCTGTACTAAGAAATTTGCAAAAAATTTTGGTGGAAATAATTGATCTATAGAGTAATGAATTTAAGTCTACCAGAGTATGGGATAAATTTGTGAGATCTTTTTTGCGAGTATTCAAAAGAGGCGCAGCACCTCCTAAAACTCAAATTAATAACGAACGTTTAAAAATAAGATTAACCGAGGTCGGTGGGCTGGTGGATAGCACATTTTTCAATTAATAACAGGGACCGAGAACGCATTCCGGTTTTGTTTTAGTTCTGCACGAGAACAAAATGAATGTCAAGAACGTTCCCATAAAAGAACCAAACGGGAACAAAACGTTTGGGAGCGTTTTCGTGAAGAACAAAATGAGAACAAAACTCTCGGAAACGTTCTCAAGAAGGATAAAATGGGAACAAGACTCTCAAGAACGTTCTCAGGAAGAATAGAACAAGAATTATTATTATTATTTTTAAAGGAAATTTTAAATTATTAACATAAACTTCTACTTTTCAGCGTCTCATAAGCCCCTCGCATTGACCGATAAAGAGTGGCAGTGCATCGATGAGTATCTGAAATAGTTGATGCCTGCTAGGATTGCCGCCAAAAAACTGCAGGACGAACAGCTGACATTGGCATGATTTTTCGCCATCTGGATCGAGTGAAAACTACTCACACAAGATGTCGGAACTGCCTTAGCTGAGGAAGTTGTGGAAGCCATGGAGAGACGCATCTGATAGAGAATGAGGCTCTGTTGGCTTCAGTTTTTTTGATCTCCGATTTCTCCCTCTTCTTCCGAAGAAGTACCATCGTAAAGCCGTTTCCCAATTGGAGCAACAGGCTCCAAGCACTGGATGGAGGTACACTCAGTTCCAACCTTCTTACTGGTTGGAGAAGGCCACGCTGGAACACGTACGAGCCATACCAGCGGAGAGTTGAACAGCGATATATTCCGGAAATTGTTGGAACGAGCGATTGTGAAAATTCAGTTGCCATTTTGCCCCCAACTGAAAATATTCTTAACTATTGGAAAAATAAGCGGAACGTCATGCCACAATTAGCAAAACTAGCTACAGTGGATGCGGTTCATATTGAGGACTTTGGAGCGAATCTTACAGGGACGATCTTGAGCATCACGTTGTAACAGTCAGAACATCAAGAAAGCCCTGAGAGCTTCCAAAAAAAGTTTGGGCCAAACGTGTGAGGAGTCCCATTTCGCCGCCGAAAGGTTCCAGGAAAAATGCTCTACAATCAACAGCATACCAGCGATGAAGCCCATAAAGAGATTATTGAATTTTCTTAATATTGATGATTTTGCCCATCAAACTTTGTATAAAAACTACAAAAATTCAATTAAATGTTAGAATTATAAAGTGTTCCAGTTTTGTTCCTTGCGAGAACGTTCAGGAGACTTTAGTTCCCAAAATGTTCTTCGAGAGAAAGTTCCTGAAATTTTTTTTCCCGTTTTGTTCTTTACTAGAACGTTCGGGAAACTTTTGTTCCCATTTTTTTCCGTTGGGAATGTTCCCTAGGGTTTTGTTCTTATACAATTTCCTTTGAGAACATTCTCGACAGTTTTGTTCTCATTTCGGTTTGGGGTTTTAAGCTTTCTTGGGAACAAAACTAGAAGAACGACATTTAGTTTCGATCATACCTTTTGTTCTCGGTCCCTGTATTATAAATCTTTTTTAAAGCTTTTTTATTTTTTTATGATTAAAGCTTTTATTTTTTAATTTTAAAACTTTTCTTTTGTTCTCCTCTAAGGTTCTTTCAGTCCTATCAGCCTTACCTAATAAAAATGGACGCCGTCTAATTTTTTTTTTTGCGTAACCCGAAACTGGCTTGCGCGATTTTGTATTTGATTTCACGGAACGAAACGTTTAATCAAAATCTCACGCAGAATAAAAATTCAATTTCGGTTGTATGAGCATGAGAAATGTTTGACAGTAAATTACCGGCGTGCGTGAATATTAGGTTGGCCTGCATGTAATCCATCATCCGAGCGGAGTCTACTAGTTTTCTTAAAAGTTGTTCAAGGTATAAAGTGTGACAAGTGAATATTATTAAGGTGAAATTAAATAGCTGATTCTCACTTGAAATTTATATGATATTCTTATTAATAATTTAAAAGATTTCTTTTAGAAACAAGAAGATTTTTTTTAACAAAATTAATACGCTCTTATATTAATTTAAGGAAGATTTTTCTCTACAATGTGTCGTTTTAAAAGGTTTTAAAGAAAAACAAAGCGGAAAAAAATACGAAACAACTAAAACAATAAGTTTTCTACTTAAATTAAGGATATACTCTTTTCAATAAAATCAATAAGAATCTCTAAATAAAATGAATAAGAAATTGTCTATCAAAATCTCTTCGCTTTTCCCCTGCTCATACTCCGTCGTCTATAAACCAATAATCGGAACAATCTTATACTTTTTAGAAGTAATTTTTTCTATGTATATTACTGCATGGGTTGGGCTGTAGAGTGGCACTCCCACAATAAGCTTACATGCCAGCATTGCATTGCATTGGTCCAATTGGACCAAAGTTGGTAGGTTCATTTTCCTTTGGTAGTTTCATTGATTTGATGAAGCTCTTGGTAGGCAACAATTTTTTGGGAATACAACAAAACTGCGAATTAAAATTGCATATTACATCGCTAAATTATTGAAATGTGGAAGAACAAAGTCGACTCAAATCGCTGAGCTATAGAAAAACATTAAAGTGAAAAAAAACGATAGCTAATTTGAGATCTAGAAAATTTTTGCTTACTGTTGATGAAACAACCGACATATCAGTGAAGAAATGTTTGGTGCTTGTTGCAAGATATGTCGACAACGCCTGCGTAGTTCACGACCGCTTTTTTGCATTGCTAGAGCTTGGGAAATCAGATGCGATGCCAATTTTTAATGTTGTTAAAGACTTTTTTAATTCCAAAAATATGCCGTTAAAAAATCTAATCGGACTACCAGCAGATTTGTTAATGCTAACAGTAAGGTATCTGCGTTTAAGAGCATATTTATATGCGGGTATTTCATACCCTTCCTCATACTCTTTGTAACATTTTGTTACCACACTCCCGCCGGGTTAATGATGAACAATTTTTTGGTAGTTCGGAAACTCATTTGGAAGGCTTTTTGGCAATTAAAAATATTTACAAGTGGCAACACTGTTACATGCTACCTTTTTTATTCGTGTAGAAAACCAGCAAAATTGTCGTATAGTTTGCTCTCCTTCAAGCAGACCTTTGCAGATGATAGAGACTTTTTTGTTAGTTCGCACAAAACTTCAGGGTGTTTAACCACCGCAGTAAGGGCGAGGTCATCGGCAGAGACAATAGTTGGATAATCTGTAGCCTACAAGTTAATAAGCATATTTTTTATTGTTAGGTGCCACAGGAGTGGGGAGAGACCTCCGACAAGTAGCATGCTTATTTTGATATGTCTAGTGATACACCAAGGCTACTAAAATTCCTGGTTGGTGTGAAGATTTATCGATTTCTTCTTGATGTACCTTCTCGAATGCCCTTTCATTATTTCTTCATCGCCTTTTTCTTGAAACGAGAACCTCTTTTATATGCCCATTCTGTGAGACATACTAAAAGCAAGAAATTTCAAAGTCTTTTGTCTGCATGTAGAAGGAACTGCCTACTTTTGGTATGAGTACGACTTTCGCCGCTGTCCAAAGACTCAAAAGTTAGTTTTCTTATGAGAGCATGATATTTTTCATTTTGCTAGTACTTGCTCGGTCCTGCAACTCAACACATGGGAAGTAACTTTTCTTAATTTACACATATCTTACATTTCAACGAATTCTAGAAAAATACTAATTTCTATTCGTAACACATATTTTGCCGCTAATACTTACTTATGTACATGAACTCTTCAATGAATATACATACTTTCGTAATGAAATTTATTGCAATTCGAAAAGTATATTTCAGCGATAAATCTATGACTTTAAAGCAATTTGGCAAATTAGCAATAAATAGCGATTCAAAAAATCGCCAACAACAACTACATACACGCATATGCATACGGTAATCAAGATAATAGGTGACGGCAACAATACTACGCTTGCCACATAGCAATGCGGAAACCTTGTTTTCAAAATGCATGCAAAATCAGTATGCCACTATCGCCAAAGTAATTCATTACAAATGCAAAACGTAGCGATCTATAATAGTCAAAACAGAAACTCCGACAACAACAACAACAGCAGCAGCGGCAGCGGCAATAGAAAATTCGTGGACACTAATAGCAACATTGGTTAGAATGACAATGTGGCAATGTAACAAATACAAATGACAATTCTTCCAGTGAAGTGAGGTGTAACTGCAACAACAGCAACAATAAAAACGGCAATTGCAGCAAAAGCAGTTGGTTAAAACAAAGCAATGATCCTTGGAATTGACAAATAAATATACATATATTTGTTAGAACTTGTGCTCAGACAAACACACTTACACACCTATAACCACACAGGCTTTAAGCGAAAGATCAACACATAAATAGCTAGAAAACCAATAATAATAAAAATACATTACAGCCACATTTCGTTCACAACTAATATCCTGACCGAGCATGTTGCATGCCACAAAGGCACATATGTATGTACGCTACACTTATAAGGTGTGCGTGTGTTTAAATGTGTGCAGGTATGTGTCTCTTTAGAGGTTCGAAGAATCATGGCATGGACTTCACACTCGTTGCATACATATTTTCGATTAGATCACAATAAAATTTTCGAGTTTTGCATAAACTGTTGGCGATTTGCAGTCCAACCAACTAGAAGAAAAACAAAAACAACATCACATATGTATGAATGCAAGTAATGTGTGGTAGAACAAATGGTTATGCCATTTGCCCAGTACTAGCCACACACACACACACACACACAACCAACCACACGCCTTCGAGACGCTATCTAAGTTGCAACTTTCTAGCTCGTGCGCTGCACATTTTAAAAATAATATAAAACAAAAAAAAAATACAACAACACGAAAAATAGTAATAGCTGAAACGCCAAATGGTCGCAATGTGTGACACTGCGATCCGGGCATGAAGAATTGCAAGGTGTGATTTCATCATTCAACGGAAAAGAGTGTCGCGCGCTTGGAGTACACTACATTTACCAAAAATACAAAAAAGGAAAAAACGCAAAAGAACTAAGCCGCTTCCATTGAAGCCACCAGCAATTCTTTCCTATTTTGCGCGACGAACAAATCGAAACGCCTACGAGCGTAGTAATAAAGCAAAAAGCAATAAAGGAAGATGGAAACAATCGCATTCTGCAGAGGTGACAAAAGTGCATGCAAATATCTATGTAACAAAATTAATGTATAAAAAAGTGTCGCCGAAAAAAGTAACTAGTAGAATATAATACACGAAGTGAAAGAATAAACATTTACACTTTCAATGCATAACAACAACAAGCATGCGTCTTTAAGTGCCCCGGGCATGATAAATATCGCATGGGAACATGGGAAGTCAACAGAAAGGCGCATAACATTGAGCGCTTAGAGTGGACAAGTTGCAAGTGGCTAGTTGATGTGTGAAGTTTTGGTAACACGCTCCGTTTTAGCAGCATTTTTGGGCTAGAAAACGATATGTTTGTTTTTGTATATTATAAGCCAATAGCACGCACATGGAACAGGGTAGAAATGCGGTTGGACTTTTTAAAATAAAACAAAAAAATGAAGTGAACGAGTAGGAAAAGAAGTCAATTCTTTGGCGACACATTCACTTTACCAACGGTTTCGATGAGAAAAGCGGTAGTTCATGAGACGAACGAAAAGAATCAACTATCGAACTGCCAAGACAAATAACTGCTCTAAGAAACTGCTGGTATTTCAAATTGAAATAATACAAATTAAGGATACCTACGTTTAGAATTATGATATAAGTAAATAGCAAACGAATTAGCAAATAATTCATTAGAATCCAAGACCGATAGAATACAAAATTGTGTTGATTGATGTGAAATTCGGGGGAGTAACTTGACTGTGAATTCAAAACGGATTTGCCGAAGGAGAGAACTGAGAGAAAAATTCAACGACGGATACACATCCAGCAGAATGTAAAAAAGTAACTTGTATCACGTCAGAAGAGAGTGTTAAAGGTATCACAATCAGCTCCACCTTATGTATTCCTTTCATCAATGGTTGAATCCATACTAATTATCTACTCCCACTTTTTATTGCATGACACGAAGCGATTTGGGCCGAGTCTGTGCCAATTGGAAATGCCAAGGAATGCCAATCCCTTCTTCACCTTGTATTTTTGTCGCAGAGGTGGCCTGCCCATTCTTCTGCTACCAACAGCAGGTAGTGCTGAATACTTCCAGGTCTAGAGCGTCTTTGGTCATTCGTACGACAAGAGCAAGCCAACGCAGACTTCTTCTTCTTCTTCATTGGCGCTGTAACCGTTTAACCCCGTCGTTTCTCTTTGTGCAAGTGATGGCAATTGGAAATGCTAACATCGTGTTCCGCGTTATATACTTGCGAAGCTGGCGCGTTTGTGTCCATTTAAACGATACGGGCGAGCCAGCAGAATCTTTCTCTCCAAAACTTTAAGAGACGCCTCATCAGATGTTTTCATTGTCCATGCTTCTGCGCCATACACCAGCACGGGCATTATGAGTGAATTACAGAGTGTGATTTTTGTACGACGAAAGATGACTTTATTCTCAGTTACCTACTCGGTCCAAAGCAGCACATTTAAGAAAATAGAATTCTCCGTTGGATTTCTAGGCTTTCATTATTATTGCTGTACATGATGCTTCAGAAATAAATGAGGTCCTTTACTTTTTCGAAATTATAGCTGTCAACGGGAGTGCCAAGCTTGGCTGGCTGTTTTCCAGATGACAAGAGATGCTTCGTATTGTTCTCCTAACCCATTCGCTTTGCTTCCATTTCCATATCTTGGAAATGCAGATTAAACGTAGCGGTTGTTGAAACAAGCGATGTCGTCGGCATTTGCCAGTAATTGTACGCGCTAATAAATAATTTTTTATATATTCTCCAATATCCTCCTCTTTCGGAGACCTTGTCTGGTATCGAGGAACTCGCATAAGTCCTTCCTAATTATGACGGAGCTGATGGTATTGCTCAACGTCATGCTCCACAGCCTTATTAATTTCGCTGGGATAGCATCATTCAGACATTGCCACGTAAGGGAAGCTAATTTGTGTGCTATAAAGGGCGGCTTTAAAATCCACAAAAATGTGACGGTTTTTCCAGGTATAAAGCCACAATAATAAGGTTTAATCAGTACCTTTAAAATGGACTTCAGTCCTTAACACAATACGCTCGGTAAGTCCTTGAATGCCACCTGCAAATGCTGATTCCGCGGAAGTGGGCACATATGGCAAGGTCACTCTTCCTTTGGATAAGTCAGAGCTTATTTAAATTCCAGTCGTCAGACATGCATTCAACCGACCATTATCTTCATAAGATTTGACGCATGCACCTTATTAACTCCTCGCCGTCTTGCCTGATCAGCTCAACTGGCTGGCTGTGAACTCCAGCAGTTTTGCTGCCGCGTAATTTCTATTCTTGCTGCGTCATAGTCGGTGAGTGGTACATTGATTCCGTCGTCCTCGACGTAATTTAAGCACGCTCTGGGCATCGGTAATGAGGTAGCCGTGTTTGTTTTTACAAGTATTCGCATTGGCATTGAAACCTTCCGTAAATCGCCTAACATTTTGATACAAACTGAAGGCGTTTTCTTCGGCGGCGATTTCGTTCCATGTCTTTAAATCTGGAGACGGTTTTATGGATCTTATTGTGGTGGAATAAAGCTGTAGACTGTCATGTTTCGGGTTCCGGCGAACTGGATCAGTCCCGCTATCAGTTATATCGTCATGAAGGTTAAACTGACCGACGTAAATTTACCACCCCGCTATTCATAGAAAAGTCAGTGAGTTTCCAGCATTGAAATCGCCAATCACGTTTTGGTACATATTTTGATGCGAAAAGTTCTCATAAGAGATATTTTGTACCCCTCATCCTTGTCTTATGTCAGGGCGTCAGCTCAAATGAGAGAGATGTTTACGAATCTCGCTTTGATGCGCTTTTGGGTGAGAAAATCCTCTAGAGTAAGGGAGCTGGTATAGACTTCATAAGGCCCCATGTGTTTCTTTCCCTGCTCCGTCCATCGCATTAAACAAGTGGCAGTGATTTCAGTCTTAGTCTTTCCGAGGACATCAACTAGCCGAGCAGAAGCACCTTCCCTCAGAGTCCAGACTGTCAGATCAGTGCATTGTTTTACAGCTATGAAGTTGGCCGCCCAGTGGCTGATCAGTTTAGAGCTGGTTTTGCTGACAGCAACTTTATTTATTTTTGAATTGCCAAGCCGTCATTGAATCTCTGACCATCTCTTCAACGTCGTCAAACCCCATAATAGAATGTACAAAGTGGCAAGTAAATACACAGCAAAGTTAATTTAATTCAACCGAGGCTTGATAACAACAGAATTCGCGCTCTGACGAAATTGGAACGCCAAACACTAGAACTGGTTGTAAAGATCATTATGGGCAACTGTCTTATGTGAGCTTAGTAGAATGGGCTTTACGACGAAAGACTATTTCGCTGTACGAAAGTATGCAATTTACTGACTCATTTTCCAGGTTAACGGTCGGAATCAATATTGAGCCAATCATTGTCTTTTTAGGGCAGAATCAGACGATTTGGCACATTTGCCCGAAATTGGTAGCCTAATCATGTGATCGAAAAATATTAGGCTTTTCCCCAATCTTGACAAATAAGATTTTACATTTGGCGCAACTTCGCGAAGCCGCCCCTATTATTTCGTGTTCATTTTCGCCTTTTAAGGGAAGCTCAATCAGAATACCTGAAACTGGTCATTCCATACAAAAAAGGAGGAAAGAATCGACCACGAAAGACCTATCGCTTTTCGAATTTCCCGACTACTGTAGGTACTACAAATTCCCATGAGATGACGCAGTCGGCTGTGTTAACTCATGAGAAACTATATGCGCTTCTGAGAAAAATGGCGCCTATAATTTTTATCAGTCATTTACACACAAATGCAAACATAGTATTTTATAGTTTAACTAAGCTTAAAAATAGTTGGCATCAACAATTTTCCTTCAGCCATTGTTTACACATTTAACTGCTTGTTGTTTATCAAAAATTTAAAGAAATATTATTTGTTGTTGTCTGTTTGGTACAAAAAAAAATATGTATAAACAAATGCTCCACATGATCCCCTCAATTTATTTGCTGCTTCGTTTCGATGCGCTCCAGTTGTGTTAGCAATGAGTGTTTTTATGCGTTGCGGCTGAGTACCTAGTGCATGGATGTACGTATAACGAGTAGGATTTTACTTATTAATGCTATTACCATAAGCAGCAGTTGAGCTGAGCAACCTATTTCTGGATAACAGTGACTTAAAAAAACGTTCACAAAGTGATTTTCATTAAATATTCACATTGTTTTTCAAGTTGAAATTTTTCTGTTAATTTTTTATAAAAATATTGTTCATGCTGTAATCAAAATCTTACAAATAAATTTTTCACATATTACATCAAATTTAGAAAATTTCAAAATTTTTAATCTGAATTTTTAGCAATTTTTGGATATGCAGTTTTATAGCTCATACAATTTTAGTATAAATAATAAAGAAAAAGTTTCAATCGACTAAAACTTCGGAATGATATTTTTAATATTTTTTCTTTGCAATTTTTTCATACACTGAGAAAAGAGCCACAAGAGTTGGTAGCTATAACCAAATAATGTTATTATAACCATATCGTTTGTTGAGAGAAACATATTTAGTTGACATAACTAAACTCTTTTCTCAGTGTAAAACGTGAATTTATTATGAGCGAAAATGTGCAAGACCGTTCACAAAAAAATTAAAAAAAAAATCAGTGCGAGTTCTTATAAACTGCACTTGCTGTATTAGAAATCAACGCGAATTCTTAGCTGCTTCAAACATGCACTAAAATTGATTAAACTATAAAACTCCATACCCAAAAATTTTCTAAAAATTTAGTGGAAAAAGCTTGAAATTTTGTTAAATATTTCCAAATTTTTCATAAATTTTGAACCTATGATTTATATGGATTTAATCATAGCATCAAAATATTTTTATAAAAAATTAACAAACAAATTTAAACTTAGAAAAACGAACACCCATAATCATAAAAAATAAAGAAAACTTAAACTGAAAATGTCACTACATAGAGCTATTTAAATCTATTTCATTATACAGCTTTTTAAATCTATTAAAAAAAAAGTCAGATTAAAACGTTTGAAATTTTGATGAAGATTTGTCAATAATTTAAAATTTTGTATAAAGTTTGAAACTTTGGTTTATATTATTTTGATTAAAGCATGATCAAATTTTTTTATAAAAAATTAACAAAAAAATTTTACTTGCAAAACTAAAAATTTGGATTAAAAGGTTTGAAATTTTGATGAAACTTTTATTTATATATATGGTTTCGGTTACAGCATGATACAATATTTTTATTTGAAAAACTCACCCTTAATCATAAAAAAATAAAAAAAACTTAAACTGCTTTATAAAAAAAGCTGATTATCTTTTTTCTTTATAGAACTATTTAAATCTATTTTATAAAATTTCAGATTAAAAATTTTGAAATTTTGATGAAGATTTGTTAATATTTTTGAGTTTTGTATAAAGTTTGAAACTTTGATTTATATGGTTCTGATTACAGCATGACACAATTTTTTTTATAAAAAATTAATAAAAAAATGTTTACTTGAAAAACTAAAATTTCAGATTCAAAAGTTTGAAATTTTGATGAAAATTTTTTAAATTTTTCTAAATTTTTATGACGTTTGAAATTTTGATTTATATGGTTTTGTTTACAGCATGATACAAAATTTTTTTTTTTTAATTAACAACAAAATTTTAACTTGAAAAACTAAAAGAACAGATCGCTTGTCTGAGTCACTGTATTTTAAGTATGTTTGCAGTAAGCGACTTTAGCTGAGCTGCATGACCTGACAACAATCCCCACCACATTATTATCCCTTCACATGCCACTGCCAACAGGTAACTATGCTTCAAGCTGCCTACCGCCTGCCACCTACCACCTCCCACTTCGCGCCGCCGCCTATACTACTTAGCTTAGCTACTACTTACTTACGTTTTTCTGCTGCTACTTCTTCGTCTTCTTCTTTTCCATGCTTAATACTACCACGAATCGTATTTGCTTTCGGCTCGTAAAATGTCACGGCACTTCCATGTCTACGAGTACTAACCTAACCCCATTGTTGTACTCAATGGTTACCTTGTTTGTTTCCTTGTTTTTGTTTTCTTATTTAGTCTTTACTTTATTTTATTATGCTTACTGTTGTTTTTGTTGTTTATAGTGTGGTAACATGATGCGGTAGTCTAATTTAAATTAGCTGTGGATTAGTTTAGGTAAATGAGAGTGCCAAGTGGCAGCAGATAAAATTGGACGATGAAGGATACATGTGTAAGCGGTGAGAAGGAAGGGTAAATGGAGAGTGTTGCATGAAGGCGTATGCATTGTTCTCCTATTATAATTAGTTCTAATTTTTTCTTGTTGTAGATATGTGTTGTCATTGGCATTAGATTTACAATAGTTGCGCATTCTTGTACAAATGTCATGTTGTTGGTGTGGTTATTTGCTTTTGCCTTTGCTACTGTTGCTGTCGCTGCTGCACAAATACATAATGAACGCCTGCAAGCATTGGACTATGGCGGCAAACAGTAACAGCGTATATTTACTAGACAACAGTTAGCAGCGCTCAGCATTGGTGCTACTCATCTTATGCTTCCTCTGCTATAATTGCTACAGTTTGTAAGGTTCTTTCATTTAATTTTTTGTTTGTTTAAATATTAAACTGGCATGCATTATTACGCGCTTTTATAGTGTGTTTTGTTGCCAAACAGCTACTGTTCTGTTGTCTTCGGCGGTTGTACACCAATGCTGAAGGCTGGAAGCTTGGAGGCGCCGTTCTTCGCGCTGGCACAATGTAAGAATGTAAATTTATCCACCAGATACCGCAGACAAATATGTACACATGTGGCTTTGACGAAGTACTGCATATACCTTGAACTCTTATTTGCCTAGCCATCCTCCTGCAATATACCTACATAGGTATGTACATTAGGCTGCATCACTCTCCATACAAAAAAAAAAAAGAATCGGCACTATTTTTCCATCGGAATTAAAAATCTATTATATTTTGAGACTTTCGTCAAAATATTTCGGAAATATATTAAGATTTACGTGAGCTGGACCGACTTGAAAATATCTCCAAAAATCGATTTTTTATAAATAAAATTTGTTTTTAATAATGTTTTTTTTTTAAGTCGAGTCAGATGATAGAAGAGTTTAAGCTGAAAGGCCTGCATAAAAATGTTCAAACATTTTATTAACGGATTCAAAATAATGAGATTTTTGATGCAATTTTCAAATTGGTCCAGTTCGCGAGGATCTTAATATTTTTCCGAAATATTTTGGCAGAGGTCTTAAAACATAGTAAATTTTATAATTCAAATGGAAAAAACGCAACTTTTTTTTAGTGACGCACTCTAATGTACACACAATTATTCATAAGTGACTATGAATATTCAAGCTAGGTACATATCATATCTACTTAACTCAGCTGCAAGTTGTTGCTGCCGCTTCATAAATGTGGCAATTCACCTGCATGACACATTTATGGCTGTGTTGCGCATTTAATATTTCATTAAACAAATTTAATTAACTTACGGTATAATATAGGTTAGATAAGAAGTAGTTAAGCTGCGACAAATGTAAATACATGCATGCATATGCGTGAATGTAAGTACATATTCCAACTAGTATTCATGCAAACAAAATAGCTGCAATGTCACTGAGGAATAAAGAGATGCTTTATAGTAATACAAACATACATGTGCACCTTGTATCAAGGCCTACTTGTGTGATCATAATTACGCTTCTGCTGGATTATCTCTTCTTATTCATAAATAATCAAATACACACAAATATATATATATATATATTTATATACATATGTAAATAACTTAGTTCAATACGTGTCAGTGAGCAGCTTAAAAGCCAGTACAGACCTGTACAGTGGAACAGCTATTTAAAGTCCTTCACCAATCTACTCCCTAAAGGCAGTATAGGCATATGATAGGCAAACTCTGACTCATAGTACAGCTTTTTGTAATGAACTACTAAATCCTACGGTTGAGTGCTTAACATATACAAATTTTTTTTTTGGTCGGTCCACCCTACTGTGCAAATGTATATATGAATATAGGATCAAGGCGAAGATATCTATTTGTTCAAATCTCTTGGATTTTGGGTTTTAAACAGAAATTCCCTGCCAAAAAAGACTTCCCTTAGCAAAGAGTAGGAGAATTTGCATCTTTCCAACCCCTCTTGCAATTGTTTGCTTTAATAAGAATATGGTGCGAATGGAGAGCGACTTAAAAGCCGCGCTTAAACGAGCTCTCATTAATCCTTTGACCGTCTGTTTAAAAGCATGCGAAGGTAGTAAGCAAAGTTCGGCGCCTTGCCACTCGGTAGTCTGATTGAGCTAAGGATTTGGTGAGGCTTTCACAGAAGCTGCTAAGGTTTTACCAATTTAAATACTAATAATGTAGGTAGGTTTTTTCATATTCAACCCAGTTGGCCACATCATGTGAGCTTTTCACGAGCTACAGTTGAAGGCTCCTCTTGTACTCAAATTCTAGCTACTCATAATTGGTACTTAGCTTTTACGACTTATGTCTTTTTCAGTGCCTTTTCTCAGGTTTCTTTGGCTCAATTTCGCTTTAATTTACTCACTCCTCGCTAAAACTAAGTGATTCTATGACTTCTCGGTGGATTCCCAGAAAATTTCCAACTGAAATCAAACTTAGTCACGATGCCCATTTTCTTCCTCTCTCCTATGACCAATGGAAATTTTCTTTCCTAGTTTACATAGCATGTTGGTTAAAATGTTTCCTTTGACCCAAATTCATTGAAATGAAATTGATTTCTAAGTACGAGAAATGGGAAAACGTCAAACTGAGCTTACTTCCTGAGTACTACAAAACCATCATTCTTCCCTCGACTTAGCGTAGCGAACGAGAAGCGCAGCAGAAGTCAGCAAGTAACTTGCCAAATCCACAAAGTGACACTTTGCAAAGGACAATTAAATTTTTATAAACAACTTAAGCAGGAGGTAAAATATATGCGCTTTCACTCTACTTACTTACTTAAGTGTGGCAAGCGAAGATGCAAGCAAGCGCAACATGCAACACAAAATCGCATAATGTGTACACTGGAGGACATGTTTGTGTGTGTGTGTGTGTGTGTGTGTGTCCGCAAAAGGCAAGCGCTGTAAGTGGCATACACAAATAAATTTTGCAAGTAATAGGATAAACAGCATACACAGGATGTGAGCGAGTGAATGAGTGAGAGCTTAGAGTGACCAGAAGATACAAGTAGATTTTAGAAAAATGTAGTGGCATAGCGAAAGGGGCATTAAAAATTTATTTTACACAAGCGTTGAGTGGCAAACCGAAAAGGAAGTGGTTGCAGAGCGCAGGGTGGCCAGAGGTAATAGAAAAAGAAAAGTAGCAAGCGATAAGAAAGCTTACACACATGCAACATGCAACATGCCGCAAGGAAGAGCCAAATAAATGAAAGTCTTGAAGGAAGTGCCAAGCTTGTATTTTGAGTGTGTAGAATGCAAAATGTGCAATTGTTTTAAATTTTTAATACGTGGAAATGCAACTGCTTTGAAATATGCGCTTGCAAGCGCGCTATATACTGAATGCATTGGGAATAGAAAACGAAACCAAAAGCAGCAGGGACAAGAACTACATTTATTTTTCCACATCCTTCACTTTTTCTTTTTTCTTTTGGAAATTTATTGCTTGCAAACACAGTCATCAAATCAAGCAATTGACGCCACCACTCGAGTGGCACTCGATTGCTGGAGAACCGACTAATTTTGTATGCACCTAGCGGATATGCATTTGCGCAGCCGCGCAGCTGCAAGCGTTTGACAATTAATAGTGCAACTTAGACTAAGCAGAACATCTGCAGGAAGTGTCACACGCCAATGCCACTAAATGCTGTGTACGAGAAAATTCGTATGCACTGCAAATTCGAGTGCACTGAAGTGCCACAATTTGTTGAGAACATCGCATTTTCAATTGCCCTAATTTCCAAAGAAATATCCACTTTGGCAATTGCAATCGAAACGCATTGGTAATGACAGAAATATGAGTCGACTAAGAGACAAAACAAAGCGTATCCTTCCTGCTCTTTGATATCCTTAATTTCACAGCATTTGCTATGAGCCACTTACTATGTAGCCCCCCCAAAGGAATTATAGCAAAGTGGCAATTTGTGTTGTAAAAAGTCGTAAATTTGTCAGCAATTGCTGATAGTGTAGACAACAGGGTTCGTATTTGCACGCACATGCTCTGCACACACATGTGCTTGAAAAAAAATTCCATTGAGCTCACTGCTCATACACATGAGTGCGCGTTTATAAAAAAAAATTCTGGCGCGCAACTCACGTGTTTGCGCTTTGATATGAAACACATGCTCATGTGTGTGCTTCGAAAGTTAAACAAGTAAGGGCAGGACTGTCTTCGGCTATGCCGAAGGCTTCATACCTTTCATGAGCATCAAAAAACTGAACTTCACCCTTGATTTCTTTAGGAACTACACATTACTTATACTAAATTGATGTAC
>JAPVRG010259901.1:0-10480 GCA_029783565.1 Rhagoletis cerasi
TAAGGTAATAGACTTCTTTTTGCATTTTGCAAAAAGTTGTTTTACAAAAAAAATTGCAGAATTAGTAAAATATGTATTACAATTCGTTTTTTGTTTTTCTATTTAATATCCGAATAGTGAATCAGTCATATGTCCGCCGTCCAAAGGCGCTACCGTGTCCAGCTTTTAGCAAGAAGTGACCACAACAAGTACAAGTGTCTACTATGTATGCAGATAATTCAGTTTAGTTATATGCTATAGATACATATATGTATGTATGTAAAAGAAAAGGCAATTCTATAAAAAAGATGCTGCCGTGCTAAAGAAAGTTTACGAACAAATGAAGTGAAAGCTCGAAAGCTTGTGAAAGTTTGAAAGCTTGTGAAAACTCGAAAAGTGTTGAAAGCTCGAAAGAATATGAAAGTTCGTTTTAAAGGTGAAAGCTCTTTTAAAAAGTGATCCAGGTTTTTAACTTCGTTCGAAATAGTGTGTGTAAAAAGTATGATATTAATAAATTTTCTCGATTTTGCATTGAATCCAAAAACTATGTATGTAAATATAATAAATATTTATATAAAACTCAATGAAGTACAGTTTTAAGCTTTGAGTGTTTAATTTGTATAAAAAAGATATTAAATAGGTGTGTAAATCTAAAAATTTTGCGGTAAGCTTTAAGCTTCAGTTGCTGCAAAATCCACAATTCCTTGCTAATCATACACTACTAAGCAAGTGAAAGCAACGCAAAGAGATGGCATTATTCCATATTTAATGCAAAATTATTTAAGAAAAATAAATAAATTAGAAAAAGTAACCTTCATGATGTAGTAAGTTATTTTTGCAACAGTAAGCGACAGATCAGAGTATAATGCCATATTTTTACTAGATTTTGTGGCATTCAAAAAATTTCACGCGGCAGCAATCGTAATGACTACATATTACTAATGTTTGACGTAGAGACACAGGTAATATTTAATGCCCGGCTTTGTAGTTCAATTTTTTTTTGCCATTTCAATGCCCATTGGAAATTCGGCATATGACCCACAATTACTTAAAATTTACAATAAGCAATAAGCTATCTTAAAATTTGTTACTAACCTTGTTAGGTAGCTTACTATTTGCATACTTTTATTTCCCTAATCAATATGAGCCATATGATAGCCACCAAAACCCATATCATTGCCAGCAAAAGTCTCTCTGCAAAACTCTACACAAGCTGAACACAAATGTGGTATAAAATCGTATATCTTTTTTTGTGTGTGTAAAAATTACCGATGCCATAATAAATAATTTAGATGTGCAGCATACGAAATAACATTCAAGATACATGTCTAATTACATACATATGCATGTATAACAAAATGCAAAGCTTAACAGAGTAATAGCTTAAAATTTACATATAAGTAAATATAAAGCACTAAGAAACAAAAACATTTACAAAAAAGTTTACGTATTTTTTGCAATATTTTTTGAACACTATAAGCTGGTGTAAAATATCTCAGCTTGTTTTTTTTTTTTTTTTAGTTTCACAATAAAAGTCATACAAAATCAATATAAAATCTGTATATATTTGCAAAAACAAAAAAAGGTTACTTTCAATAGACAGCGATATTCACTATATTTATGAACACAATTGGGCATTGCCTGTGCTTAGTTTTGCAAAAATGGCTTTAAAGCAATTATCTAAGTGCTACTCAATAGTGATTTTAAGCTTATGGGGGGCCATTGCCGATTTAATGAAGTTAAATGAGAGTTACAACTGAATATTTCCGTTTTAAAACTTTAGTCTGCACCTGTAACCTGCTTTTATAAACTTTTCTCGCTATATGAAACCATCACAATTTCGAAAAAGCCCAGCAAATTTTAGACATTGTAAAAAGGATTTCTTTAGTATTAATAAGAATTCTATTGTATTAATTATGTATTCGGATTCACTCATAGAATTTTCGTAAAATTTCACGAAAAATTGCACTACGTTGGATTCAGTAAATAAGCTTCTACTAACATTTTTTTGTTTTTCTGGAACTAAGGGCCGTTTGCTCAATTGTCTATTAGCATTATCGTACCGATAAAAGTTAGCTGTGCATTTGCTGTCACAAACTGTAACAGGAAAAAAAATACGCCCGTTAACTTTTATCGGTTCAATAACGCTAACAGGTAGTTGAGAAAACGGTATTAAGTTTGTAAAACTTCCTTAAATAAAAACGATATTATTGAAACGAATTATCGAACGATATTCATCTTAAGATATGTAGCTATTTCGAATGCCTTTTCCGCATCGAAAGTATTACAAAGCATTCGAAAAGCGTTGCTTATTTTTCAGTTGTAGCAAATACATAATTATGTTCGCATATTTTCAAACTACGCCAATTTTGAAGAAATTCGAAGAAGCTAGGGAAAAAGTGCACTTTAACCCCACACAAGCGTTTGCAGTGTTGCCAGGTTATTGGAGCAGTTTGCCCCCAAGGATATGCCATTTTCCCTAGATTTCTCTTTCGCACCTCTAATTTTATTTATTTGGAACTTATTGTAATTTTAGCTTTTCAATGTCAATTGTCGATAGTTTAATTTATACGAATATTTCATTTCATTTAAACTTGAACATACAGTACTATCTTGTATTTTATGGAGATCAATGGAACAAATTCGAAATTAAACTTTATTAGGTTTAATCATCTCTAATTTCAGAAAAGCGTTCAAGCTTTAATTAAAAAACATTTCAGTCGATACTTGCAACTGCGTACAACCGCCACTGGGCAAAATAAGTCTAGTTCCCATTACATCATCCGCAGTTTTTATCGCCATATTGTTTCGCAGCATATCCTTTGATATTGACTACCGAAAATGCTCTCTCAATTGAAGCGTTAGAAAATGGTATACTGAGTAATGCCATAGCCAGTTTTGAATTATGTATTTTCAAACCTTGCATTATTGCCTACATCTTTTTCATTTATATATATCTAACCTCTGCAGCAGATTTCATTGTTCGACTGTAGCATCAATACCATTACAAACATTTTGAGAAGTAACAGAAACGTCGGTTGTCTCATTTATTTGGCACCAAAACATAACGGCACATTTACAACGTATTACTCCCAAAAATTCTTTATGAATTTCCCCTACACGCATTTTCTTCACTCTAAAACTTTCCCCTAAGCATTCGGTCCTCCTATATTTATCCCTAGGGCAGTAAAAAATGCCTACATAAATCTAGGGGGAAACCCCCTGATCTGGCAACACTAAGCGTATGTCAGTATAATGTGGAAAATCTATATATATAGATAGATACAATGGAGGATGTGCACTGCAAACTCCAAAGGAGATTTTCTTCTTTTAGCCTTCGTCTCGCATTCTAAAAAGAGTCGTAGTGGTGTTCTGTCACCGTATCGCAATAACGAAAGCTGACTTCTGAGCTACATAACTCCTAGGAAGTTCATGTGAGCTTGCAGCCCACGATAGTCGGGTCAACGTAACCGGAATAACCTCGATATATATCTGGCCAAGTATTTGGCGAGTTCCTGTGCTATTACTACAAAAACCCGCTAGTATACTTAATCTATGTTTTAAGCTTAGCTTTGTGAGAGTAATAAGCCACCTGAATTTCTCGGAGTTGTAACTTTCTATAAGTTTTTTGGTCGGCCATAGTCCGAGTGAGTTCTTCCAATGGGCTGTTCTAAGCAGAAGCTCTTCACCTCTTAACTTTTCCCTAATAGCATACATTCCTTTAGAAATGAAGTGTTCTGGCCCCATTGGTCGTGTAGCTGCTGTTTCCTTTGCTGGTATCTCAGCCGCCCCGTTAGCCAGCATGCACTTATGGTCCGGAATCCATATCAGTTGTGTTGTTGTGCTCCCTTGGGGTTTTTAAATTCACACATGATGATGAGTCTTTTAATGCAGCATAACTGTAGCTGTAAATTACATTGTGCTGGCCTCTTATATGTATGTATGTCTTTGCAAATTTACGACTGCACAAATCCTGATGTCACAAAATCTGGTTAATCAAAATTAAATTTTATTGGGCTGACTGAGAGTCTCAATAAATCGTGAAAGCTTTGTTTATGGAAATCATGGTCAGAATATTTTTCCAAACAGCTTGTACATTTGCAGTTTTTAAGATGTCACTAAACGTTTGATTCCTTACGGTTTTTGAAGATTTAGAATCTTTAATTTTTTAACCAGCAGTGAATACATGTAGGGTATTAAAAGTTGCACAAAAATATGCGAATCTAGGAAAGATAAACGACTTAAACGCTTTTACTTGGTTTTAACTAACAGATGTTTTGGTAAATGGTATTTAGCTAATAAAATGAAAACGAGTGAATATTTTTTAGAACATTGTTTTTTTTTTTTACTTTTTATTGCATAACCCAATGGCTAGAGATTGTAGAATACGAAATTCGAAAATGCCTCTATTTGCCTTCCAGCAGCGGCGAAGTCGGTTTGGCCACTCATCGATTGCAGGACGCACCCGATGTATTGGGAAATTTTCCACTGCTCGGACAAGAGCAAGCCATGGTCTCCAAAACGGACCATAATTTACAGTCCACACGATTGAGGTCTGGGCTATCAGTAGGCCAATTTGAAACATGAGTTTGTGTCGATTTTGCCTCATAAGCTGGAGCGGAGTTTTGTTGAAATCATCGCAGGCGAATTTACTGAAAATTGGCGATTTCGTAGTCCATAAGTATCTCAAAAGAAAAATGTCACCTAAAACCTATATTCCTGTCACAGAAGTGCACGAATATAATCATTTATGTAAATTTCGATACATACATACATATGTATTTTTCATTCTTGACAAGCTGATTCAGTCGGATTTAACATAATAGTTTTCCTAAAGTTTTAGTGACCGCTAATGCGTTAATCAAAATCTTAATTTCACAAGCCTATGAAATGCGTCAAACACTCAGTGTTTCACCTAACATACGATAATATATCGCTAATTTACTAAAAGACTGCCATAACACAAAAAAGAACGCTATTTTTTTTAAGGTTTTCCATTGATACTCACGATGCAGAAAGTGGCGATGCATATTCGTTTTAAATGCGGAAACTATAAGTGGTTTTAGCCTGATATAATGTGTAATTCTACTTTGTTCCTCAAAAAGGCTTATTTTTGAGTTGGGACCGTCTTTAAGTAAATGAAGGCTATTTACGTGCATACATACCTACATAAAAAGTTAGATATTAAATACTAAAAACAAAAAATATTGCAATCCCTTTGCGTTGTGCGCTGCATTTTGAACAACATTTCCTACCACACCCAAGCACATTACAGTTTGTGTACAATACGAGAAATTTGTTTTCATTAACATTTAATTTTTATATTTAAAATATAGCATATTGAAATTAAGAAAAAACTTATACATATGTGCATGCATATAAAAGCAGCAGAGTAACATACGTATTAACGAAATAGAAGCTTGAAAAAATGAACAATAACAAAACAGAACTGAAAAAAACAGTCAGTTACAGCAATGCGAACTTGCGCCTAAAAATAGCTTATACCTTTTGAATTAAGGCGAAAGACGCTCAAATGGTTTTTAATTTCCCTTACAATTTGCACTCATAGTGCACGTAATTACTTGCACAGGTGTACATACATAAGTACCACATCTCTAGTCTATTCCAACAATTCGTCACCTTTACTTTCGCTCGATGCAACCACGGAGTCTTTGGGAGGGGGGCGCGTCGGTACATTACGCGTAAATGTATGCGTGTATACGTGTGTGTGTGTGTGTGTTTACGTGTGCATGTTTGTTTTGCAAAGCCTTTTCAATAATATTCGTTCTTTTATTTTGTTCTTTTAATTTAAAAATCTTATTTTTTCGTTTATTTACTTTTGAAAGACAAAAAAATTTGTGCTGGTTCAAATTGAACTTAATCGATTTCTAACTGCTCTTCGATTGCGCCAGGCATCTATAGTTATACTTTTATATGTCTGTAGTAGTTGTAGTAGTTTATAAGAGGATGAGTTTGCGTGAAATTGGCAACGATTTTTAAAGTGTGTTGTATATTGCTATTTTCGGGGTTTAGTTTTTTGTTATTGTTTTTGGGTGTATGCGCGTGTGTGTGTGTTTGACTATAACTGGTATGTAGTACAATGTAGGCGTATGTGTAGTTTTAGTTTGTCTTAATTAATTCTTTGCCTATTTTCTTGTTGGCTTAAATGCTGCTTTAATTTTCCTGTGTTTTTTCTGCTGCGCGTATTTACTTAGTATACCTTTTCCAATATTTTTAGTTGTTATGTTTTCTTTATTTTTTTTTTTTTGCTATGTGTTTAACATTATGATATAATGTAATGCAGTTATTGCGGGTTTCTGCTGTTTTATATGCTATTTTTCGTTTGCATATACTAGTCTATAGTATGTATGTTTCTTGACGATTAGTGTGGTTGTCTAGTGGTTCGCTGATGTGTTTTTGTGTAGGTATGTGTGTGTGCCTTCGGCCTGTTTCTGGTTTGGTTTTTCTACATATGTATGTATATAATTTTCTGCTTCTATTTTAAATCTGTATAAATATTCTTAAACTTTATTTGCTGCTTAATTTTTGTTTTTGCTTTTGTTTTCTTTTGCTGTTTGCTTTTGTTATTTTCTGTTATGTGGCTTGAAATTAATGATTTTATAAATTTTTATTTTGTTCTTTTTTACGATTTACTATTTTTATGGTATTTTAGTACTGTTTTCCTGCCTTTTATATTAAACAGTTAATTAACTGAGAATAAATTTTTTGTTGTTGTTACTGTGAATTCCGAACAAAAGAAATTCGGACGCCTGCTGCTTACTTGACTGGCTGCTTTAGGATCTTCTGCATGCAAATTGCTGTTGTTTTGGTAATTGTCTGCTATTGTTGTTGTTTGCATAGTTCTTATTGCTCGGGTTATTTTAGCGCAACTACTCATCGCCACGCATGCGCATTCACAATGAATATTTTTATTGCAGCAGCAACCGGTTGCATGCATTGTATGTATTACTTGCCGTCGCCCTCTACATCTTCACATTTTGTTTTTTCCCCGCTTTGTTTTCTACGTCAACGCATCCAACGTGTCCGGCGCATCGATTGCGTTGGTAGTCTCCACATAGTTTTCTTGATGTTATGTGAGATCCTGCGGCGAATCTATTGAGAACAGTTCTTTGTAAAGCGCCGGAAAGACGACATTCGGATGTTGTTGCTTAAATTTGCTCAGTGCTTCCATATGCATTATGGAGATATCGCTGTGAAAAGAAAGAAAATTTAATTAAAGGAACTTTGCAATTCATTTGTATAAATGAGGAGGCATCCCAGCACTTACCGGAAATTCGGTATATTGTTTAACAATGTATCCAAAACAGTAACATCGCCCTTTAAGGGCGCATGGTTCGCTTCAAGCTCCTGTCTTATTGCATTCATGCTTAAATTGAAAAGCCTCTGGATTTCTGTATTCCCGCGTACGCCATTTCGCTCTGCAATAATCAAAGGCAAACACAAGAATTTATAGCGGAAGTACATTCATTTAAGCATTTATGTATGTATTTTACCTGGCCAAAGCAGCACTAAACTTTGATAAAGCGCCAACTCTGTTTCAGTCAGTTTCAGTTCAGCTATCGATTTAGCCGTTTGAAAGATTCGCGATACCAGACGCATCTCGTCCGAATCGGATGTGTAGAATGCTTCCTGCGGCAGCATTACGTCACCGTAGAGTACCGCATTCTGTGAGAGATCGAGCAATCGTGACATACGCACGATGGCTAGTTCGAATGATCCAGTTTTCAATAGCAGAATCTGTAAGTATATAAAGACTAACAGGTTAAGTAACAGGAAAGCATTTATCAAAAGTAAGCGATAATTTTTCTAGAGTGCAAATAAAAGGCATTAGACTACGTCACATCACACAAAATCGCATCACATTGCAGAACAACACAACGCATAACATTGATTCTAATTTTGAAATTATCGCATCGCACAAATATATGTACATAACATCACTTCCGGTGTATAACATAACGTCACATCATATCAAATCTCATACATCACATCACAATGGCAAATTTAATTTTACTACAACGCATCAGACAAAACCATCACTTCATAACGCATCTCATTACATCGATTCTCTTCGTAACGCCCCGCATCGCACAAACTTTGTGTGCAGAACATCATGTCGTGAACGTATCATCACATCACATTACAGCACATCACATCAAATCACATTACATCGTATCACATTGGAAATTAGATGTTACAATGTACAACGCATCAAATCGCAGCACATCACATTACATCGACTCCCATCGTGTAACAACGCATCACACTACTTTAAGTACATAACATCACGTCATATACGTAACATCACATATTATCATATCACATCAGATTGCAACACATCACATTATATCACACAACATTGTACCACATCACATCTCAACGCATAATATCACATCAGATTGCAACACATCACATCATATCACACAGCATTGTACCACCATCACATCACATTAAAGCGAGTTGTGTACTTGCTACCTTCCCTATTCAACTCAAGATACGATTCGTATTGTGTCTACTTTCCTCTAGCTCATAACATCACGGCACATATCTATCTAACATCAAAACACTCAAACTATATCATGTCATATCTCATTGTATGACATTCCATATTATGGGTCTTGTATCACATCACACCGTCACTATATCTACTTTTTTTTCTAAACCACCCGCCTTGCAAAATGTCTTCTAATTTATGTATGTATGTATGAATATCAGCTACATTTTTCTCACCTGATCATCCTGACTTAAACGCATAAATCCGGGTATCAGTTTCGCAAATTCGATTATGTTTTGTATCATTTGTGTTAGCTTTTCAGCGCAGTCTAGCCACAGTTCCTCTTGACCCAGATTCTTGTAGTAAAGTATCCTCGATATATCCTTATGAGCATAATCGATATCATAATTAGACACATATAACAAAAAACATGAAGAAACAAAAATTTTTTCAATTAGTTGCAGTTCAACTCCAGGGCTAATTGAGTGCATATATCATCGGTTTTACCTGAGACTTCCGAAACATATCGTGTACCGCTTCGAGTTTCGTGCTTGTGTTTGCATGTGCCTCGGCTAAGGTTTTTATAAGAACATCATTGATGTCGCCATCAGCTGGTTGGTGGGGGGAGGAGAAGCAATGTAACAAGGAATATACAATCAAAATATTTACCAGAAATTCGAGATTTTTTTTTTTTTTGATTTTTTTTTTGCTAGACAACAGCGAAAATTTGATGCAGCGATATTACTAAATATTTTACAATATAAATACGTATATTTTTACCCCGAGATAAGTATGTAATGTGCGACCTCCCATAACTAATAATGAAGGTATGCCAATGAGTAATGAAAAATGAATGTCAACTAATTTTGTATGGAAATTTTGAAATTTTGACTCTACGCGCCCACCTACGTTTAACCACCCAGCTAATATACAACTTTAGGTTTTAAAGATAACCAAAAAAAGGAGTTATTGTTTGTAGGTATTTAATGTCCATGGGCGAATTGTGCAGTGCAGCACCGGAGTTACTTACATCCCACACACACTCACTTCAAAACCTAAGTGCTGACAAAAAAAAAAAAAGAAATTATAGCAAAAAACGATAAAAGTTTTGATTCGATAATAAATAGAATGGACAAAAACTGTACAACTTTAAAACGCGATGGGCTCACGGCATGAACTTGAACTGAACTGGATAACTTCACAATGATGGCTAAGATGAGTAGTACGAGTAGTAGTAAATAGTAGTAGTAGTGGTAATGCGTGTGGTAGGTGGTTATACGAGTATTAAATGCTGATTCGTCTATGGAAATGCGCATGGGCACGAGTTTTTGTGATTTTTGTCTCCTACCATGACTGACGTAGTCCGGATCCATTATCGTGCCACGCGGCTCGTACGTGGTGCTGTCGACGTAATCCGCTGATATATCGTAGGCCATCGTCTGTTGCGGTGTCACCGATGTCGAATAGCCGTAGGGGCTGCCATAGCTCACTTCATTGCTTGAGTAGCCATAGCTGGAAATAGGGTGGGAAATAGGATGAAAAATAATTTTTGTATAGAAAGAGATTAAGTTAAAAACAAAGATAGAGAAAATGCAAAATTTGAAGATGAAGATAAATGAAAAAGATACTAACGTAAGGCTGAAGATAAAGACAACATAAAGACAAATATAAGAATGATAAAGATGAAGATAATAATAAAGGTGAGGATTAAGAAAAAGATAAGAATGATTAAGATAAAGATGCAGATAAATATATAGAAAATATAGAGATAAAGACAAAGATAAAGAAAAAAGAGTTATATAAATACAAAGATAGGAATAAATATAAAGATATGAAAAATGATAAATATAACGATATAAATATAAAGATAAAGGTTAAGATAAACGTAAACATAAAGACAAATATGAAGATAAAGGTAGATGAGGATAAAGATAAAGGTAAATATGAAGAATGATAAATATAGGCAAATAAAGAAAATAAACTTAA
>JAPVRG010259917.1:4854-16842 GCA_029783565.1 Rhagoletis cerasi
TTTTCCACTTATCCTTATTTCTCTCATTTTGGTTTGTTGCCAGTTGCTTTATGGCGCCGTTTTTAGTAGTGTCTGAGGTCATGAACCGTCGAGCGTCGTTGCTTGTTATTGCATTAATTTGCTTTGGATTTTGGAGTTGTATTTTATGTTGGTGCAAAACGCGTGCGTCATGGCATATTCATGCAACCGTTATCTGAATTTACTTAAATTTCTATGTATAAAAATAGAATGGAATTTGAGTTTTTATGTGTTAGTGCATTTATCAATGTGACTCACTGGATAAAGGTTGTGTGTGCGACAGCCACAGTCTGCGGTTTACCAAAACAATCACTTATGTACATGTCCTTAGTTTATGTATGTACATCAGTGGTGCACATCGTTGGCAGAGCTCCCACTACAAGCGCAATATTTTTGTATTAGTATGTGTGTATTCAGCAAACAAGCTCGCGCATATGATGCTTACAGCATGAAGTACAAACGCAAACTGACCGGCTGCTAGCGGCGCATAAGTTCGGTAGCGTCGCACACACGACTTGTACGTGAAAGCCGAGTGGCTCCGTGAGACTCCCGTGTGCACTACTGATGTACATTCATGAACAAAATAATAGGTGCGAAGCTAAAAATGATATTATGTATTTACAAATTATGTTTATTTATTTATTTTTCAATTAAACAGTTCGATCCATTACAGAAATCATGTTAATAAAAGTTTCCAAGCTTACACAAAGTTCGCAAAACTTAATCAAGTTTCAAAAAAATTTCATCAAAATTTCAAAATTTTTATTCAGAAATTTTAGTAAACTTTCGCGTATGCAGTTTTGTAGCCTATTCAATTTTAGTGCAATAAAGTGCAAGTTTCAAGTCGCTAAAAATTATCGTTGATTTTTTAGAATTTTTTTGCCGGGGGTCTTGCGCGTTATGTTCCATGTAAAAATATATTTTTTCATGCGTAATATGGGAGAAAATACGCAAAACCCTCGGCAAAAAAATCTAGAAAATTAACGGCAACTTGCGCTTAATTGAAATTTTGGTGCAAATTTTTTCAAATTTGATTAATTTTTGTAAACTTTGTGTAAGCTTAGAAACTGTTATTTATGTAGTTTCTGTTATGCATCAAACTATATTTTAAATTAAAATTATTAAAAATAAATAAATAAACATAAGTTGCAAACAATATCATTTTGAATTTCGCACCTATTCTTTTGTCCCAAAGTGTATATGAGTGTAGAAAAGTTTTAATGCAATAAATGCTCTATGGAAAACGAAAAATCAGCTGTGATAATCTATTTATATTTCAGAATCCATTGAGAATACTAACAAACCATAAAATAGTTTAATTCATTAATATTCAAGCTAATTAAATCTTACATTTCTAAGCTGCTTTGAGTAAGAGAGGTAACAGAAAAATTAAGCTATCAAATAATTTTGTATGAGTTTGAAAATAAAATCAACGCAATGAGCAAGGGGTCTATAAATATTGCTAACAAATTATCATTGTTCCTCGACATGGTATCCATGGATTAGTTGGCTGTAACTATTGCGCCTTTACTGAGTTCAGTGCTACCGGTAAGAAAGTAATGAAAATAAAGCAAAGGTCTACATGCGTAGGTACAGAGAACAGTTACACTGTTGCCCCCTGTTTGGCGCAGCCCGGCACAAAATCACTGCGGAAATAAAACACTGAAAAGCTCATTTAATCGGGAGCGTCATTGCTTTTGGCACAGTGAAGTTGAGGTAGTCATCAGGAAGGCAAAAGCCCTAAAATTCATTCATCTGGTTGGAACATGTATTCTAATACATCTGGGTCCGGCGAGAGTATAATGCCACGCTAAGATCCACAAACTGTCTTAACATTCCTGACATGTAGAAATATAGTATAGTGACCCCACTACTGAAGCCCAAAGAACCAGTCGAGAAAGGAAGGTGTTATTGCCCGAAAACTCTCTTCCCCAGTGGGCAATACATATATATTAATTCCGTCTAATTCCAATTACTCCCTTAAATACTCAGGTAACTCGTTTCCTTAACCGGAACCGTCCCTGTAAGATAACCGTTCAAATAGCGTTGGAGCTACCTTGTTTGTCAACTCTGTCAACTAGAAGCAAAACGGTGCAAGACAGCGAGTGGTCGAACGTCGTCTGTATTTTTTCGAGATCATGTATCTAAGCCTAAAAGAGCTAAAGAGGTCGTCACCATCAGACCTATTACCAGGTTAACTTCTACTCATGTATCTTTAGAAACTGTTGAGAGATAGAGAAATCGCCGGCCAATTCTCAAAACATTTAACACAAAAATGTGTCTTGCTGGCCAAGGGGTTGTCTAACCAAAAGAAAGAAAGAAAGTGACCTCCTGTAAGATTCTGAAAATCTCCATCGCTAATTTTGATCTCCAAAAAGCTCTAAAAGAACAGCAGGCTTGCCTAGCAATGTGCAATTAGTTACATGTCCCTCATACTCTCAGATTTGGCTGTTTACACATTGTATCTGTTACTTTTTCATGTTGCATACCTTTAGGCCCTTCTGATTTTCTTTTGAAAAAATTTAGCGTCACGATTGTCAGCATCCCTTTGATGTATTTTCATCATCCTTCAAAAAGATGAGGATGCATAGTGGATTCTCAACGGTGCCTATGGCAGCCTCATGGATTGTGCCCCGTCACAAACCCAACGAGCGATCTTGGTCTCTACCTTTCCACCTTGACACGCTAGCGCCTTGTTCGCTTTTTCCCATGAGCACTCATTTTCTTTACAGTTCTTGAGGGTGTATCCTTTGTATACAAGGTCTCGTTTTCGCCTAACAGCTTCCGCAAAACTTGGACTGATAATTGGATCTGGATACAAAAGATTGGCCGCAAAATTCGCAGCTCGTCAATTCTTCAACCAGTTTGTCTCGCCAAAATTTACAGCGTCATGGCGCACACATAAGTTCGAGCTTGTTAATCTTAGGTCGCAAACAGAGGTCTTAAACCTGAGCTGAAAAATGGTCTGATAAGCGCTGATAGAGCAAACACACCACATACATGCGGATGCGCACACCAAGGATCTTTAAATGATACTATGCGCATTTGAATTTATACTCTACTTATGTTTGTTCAAGATTAGTCTATAACTTAAATTCAATGTAAGCTAGTATCTGTAAGCGCTGAGCCTTAGTGACGGAACTTCGACTAAACTTACATTTATCTGTAATCTTTAAAGAGGTACAGCGTTTTTACTCTAGTATCCCCTCCTACAGCGATTCTGTTGCAATTAGTTTTGCCTATTGATCGAAAACAATCATCTACATAAATATCAATTATGTAAAGAATTTGGAGCTTCCTCCATATATGTACTATCGAGCATCAGTTCCTTTTTCGGTCATGTAGCCTTGAAGACTACACTAACTCGAATGTTTTAGATTTATTAAGCTTTCCTCATTGCAGAAGTGACTATTCTGTTAAATCCAGCGAGCACTTCCGTGTGATCTGTGTGGTAAAGAAGGGTATGTAGTACTGACTAGTCTGCAAATACAGTGGCTGAAATATAAATAGGGAAGAGATATTTTGGCATTATTTTTTATAATTCTTATAGTATGCAGTTTAGTGCAAGTTTGAAGTATTATTGCCGTTGGTTTTTGGCAATTTTTATTGTGGAAGGTGTTGCTCATTTTCTTCACGCAAAAAAATTGTCGAACATACTTTGTATGGAAAAAAATTTGCAAAAATCAACGGTAAGTCGTAGCTACTTTAAACTTGCACTTTATTGTACTAAAATTTAATGGGCTACAAAACTGCATACCTAAAAAAAATTTTAAAAATCTGATTAAAAAGTTAAAAATTTTGATAAAAATTTGTTAAAATTCGTCAATTTTTTATAAATTTTCTACAAACAAATAATAAATATTTTTAAACAAAGAAAAATAGCCAAAACTTGCTAAATATCTCTTCCCTATTTAGATTTTCGCCACCGTATATCTTTGCGTATTTAAATAAAGGAGGAAAGGTTGTTTTTGATCTACAACCAAGTCTGCTTTTAAAGTCTGCCATACTTTTCGCGCTTATTAGAATTATATCCATAGATAACTGCGATTTAGATACGGCAGGTCGAAATTCTGTCGCAGGTTTTTTTTTATTAAAATAGTGCTTTTGTATGTAGGGAGGGGAAAAGATATAGAAAATATAGAATATATAGAAAACGTGGACAAATAGATAGATGATGTATGGGAAAATGGAAAAAATACGGTAGCGGGTCCAATTTGTCAACTTGTCGCAACTTGTCAGTGGCTTGGTTGGTGGCTGACCCTCAAATCTAAAAAAAAATTTACGAGTTGAGAGAACTCATTTTTTTTGTAAGATATATGTCTACCTAAAATCTGCAATAGATAGATAAAGAGCGTAGCGAAGCAGATAATGTAATTTCGGCTGGCTTTGTGGTGCCGTTGCTCACGTTTCGGCTTTATCATTCTTTATACAAACATACATAATTTAAAACCCAATGTAAATCCTTATATCGTTGCAGCGTTTTTTTCCTTTTTCCCAGATATACTTTATTTACCTAAATTTCTATAGTTGTCCTCAAATATAGCCATATACATAGATGTGTACATACAAGGCGTAACTTACTAATTGCACTTATTTCTCTGCCATTGCCGCAGTCTTTGTCTCGCCACACACATATACATGCCCATAAGCGTTGTCAAATTTGCCGGATTACATCGCATTTACAAGCAATCAGTCTAGCCAGTCTGCACGTCACGATGCAAAAATAATTTATTTTTATTTTAATTGAGTGGTGTATATGCGTTCGTCTATCTCCCACCGCTCTGATGGCTATTTGTCATTTTAATGCGATTTGTGGCAAGTTCGCTGTACGATGCGCTGTACGCTTTCGGAAGTCGCAATGTCAGCTGTCGGCAACTTGAGTGCTTTTGCGTGTGTGTTTGTATGTGCGTGCGCACTTGTAAATCCAATTTTCTTGTTACTCCCAGAAGGGGAATTTAGAAAAAGATGCAAGGACTTTGGATTATTATAGATGTTTTTTTTTATTACTTTTATTACTTGCATTCTTAGTGCAAAGGACATTCAGTCACGTTTCTTTCATCAATTCGTAAGGCTTTCAGTTCGCTTTCACAGAAAGTCGCATCTTAAGCAGCTGAGTTCTGAATCCTGAAACTAGTAAATATTTGGCTGGATGGTGGCAGTGCTGCCTAGCAGCGACCTTAGATCCAATTAGCGCATTTTGTCCCCACGTCGCTGCTTTTACGATGACTCGAGCAGTAAGTCTGGCTATCCGTTAGTTTCCTTATTCTGTGAGTATTGTACTTGAATTAGAGCGAATTCGCAATGAGAATACACGCCCGCGGGTGGATGTGAATTTTAGAACCTGTCTGCATTTTCCTAAGTAGGGCTAAAAATTTATGAAGTTTCTGTTGAACGCTCATATCGTTGTCTTAATATAGAAAAAACCGTATATCACGTTTTTGTTTTTTCAAAAGTGTTAGCTACCGTTATGAACAATGTATGCATGTTTTGAAAATTACTCACAATAAGGGCCGTTTTCCTGACTGCCTGTTAAATTTATCTTTCCGGTAAAGATCGTTATCGACGTTATCGACTGCCCGCTATATGCATGGGACCGATAAAGCAGTCCGAAGAGTTTGCCGGGAAGATTGATTTACCAGGCCGTCGAGAAAACGGCCCGAAATGTTTGTAATTTCAGTGTTGTTTAGAACGCAGTATTCGGTTTCTTTATAAAAATTAAGTAAAAGGCGTTATTTGACAAAATATATGAATCGATCTAGGGTGATCGATTTGTTTTTTGACGATTTCTTCCTCCATTGATTACTTTTATTTCGATTCGAAAATCGATTTTTTTTATTTCGATCTGGCATCTCTACCGCTGACCATTCATCCATCGGCTCGGGTACCTCAATACCTTCGCTAAGTCAGTGTGAATAAGGCAATCCTGGCATTTTGTCTTACAGAAAGTTACAATACTAGGCTTCCCTTCTTCAAGACAATTAACTACTAATGTGAAAAGGCATAACTTACAAAATTGGTTGATTCGTCAATCAAAAAAAGGTTTTTGCATTCAGTGTCCAAACTCGATCTCCAAAGATTAACATAACATAGTAAGTGCGCTTAAACGCTGCCGAAAGTCGTTTAGAGGGGCCTATCTTGTCCTGTAGCTTAAGCCAGACTGAAAGCCTTTGGGAGTTTATCAGAAACTTTCAGGACCATACAGGTTTCAGAAGTCTTGCAGACACTCAGTTAGTCATTGGTTGTTTTACAGTATTTCCTATAATAATCATATCGACTACTTTACTGCGAAACGATATCGATGCATACCATAACCGTTAAAAATATCGGTAGAGACCGACTGAAAATCGACGGGCGATATTGAAAAATTAGTGATTTCGATAATTTTGACATGTATATCGATAAATATGGTTATTTCGATAAAAATAGTGATCTCGATAGCCATAAAAAGAACACAAAGAAGGGGGTATACCATAGAAATACCGTCAAAAATAACAAAAACTTTACCGATTTTGATAACAATATCGATAAAAATAACGATATTGTTATCAATTTCAATATCTTTACGCTTCAAAGATCCAGGGCCGGTTTTACAATGCATATTTTAGTTGAACTTAAGTCTAACTTAAGATTTTGCGTTTCACCAACCAAATTTTGAGCAAATCTTAAGTTCAACTTAAGTCGCGGCCATCGGCGACTAAAAGTAAACTAAGTCGCAAAACAGCTGATTTAGCTGACAGATGCTTATGATAAATTTTGATTGAGAAGCAAAATAATTTGTCGGAAAAATAAAATGAAGGCACAAAATGGATTTTGATTTGAGTTGCGACGATGATAGTGATTCGGAATACGAAGAGATTATAAATATCATTATCTCACGAAGTACCAAAATAATTCGTGACCGGCCACAATTTTTTCAACTAGGTTTAGAGGAAATGAACAAACAGCATGGTATATTCTCAGTTTAATCAAGCCTGCAATAAAGCATAAAATATTAAAGGTTTGTTTTCCTTGTGTATTTACTACATAGCATAGTAATGGAAGTCATGTTGTAAAATTATAGGAACCATGCGTTACGTCCTGATAATATGTTATTATTAACACTGCGGTTTTATTTTTTTCCAAGCCGCTTCTTTTTTCTCAATGAATATGGCTATATGGATATTATTTTGCACTCTATAATATTTTTATAATTAGCCGCCAGGCCCACCACCAAATTAATTTCATTTAGCCGGAAATTTATTCTCTTCTGACATTTTTGTTGATATATAGAGGCGTATTCTTGTTTTCGTACGAATCGAAAATTTGAAATTTTTGTGTAGAAAATGATAGGAAAATTTCACGATTTTCGATTCGTACGAAAACAAGAATACGCCCCATAGTTCAATATTTTACATTTCGTCGCATTATTACACTTTAAACAAACCGCATTCACTATCTCCTCAGTTGTTTTGTATTTTAAGTAAGGTCAAAATATGTAAACAAAGCATTCTTTGTGGTGCTGCCATACTTTAAAGCAATATATTTTCCATACTTAAGTGTGCATTGTGAAACGCAAACTTGAACAAAATCTTAAACTGTTCTTAGCTAAGATTTTTCTCAACTAAAACTTAAGTTCAACTGAAGTTTAGATTGTGAAACTGGCCCTCAGTTTCAAATTCAAATCATAACTTTATTGGCCAAAGTATTTTGGATATCTGCTAATCACTTTCGATTACATTAAATATTGCGTCTTCATGTTATCAAAACAATTGCGCAAATATATACTAGTGCTCATTATGCAAAATATGAAAATCGTTACTAAAATCTAAGATATGCATAAGCACAAACATAGGCACATATTCTACTGAAATTGTGTGAAAATGTTTTTTGTTTTGCAAAATTCACATTAGCACATAAATTTGTATTGTGCTAATAGATGATCGCTAGCTACGTATGTATATACTTACCTTCTTTATGCAATTACTCACTTTAAACCTACTCACGTATTTGCATTGTATTTTAGCGGAAAATGCCATAAAAGTCGGATGTCAAATTCGCTCAAGCTGTTGTTGAGGCGTATGACTTAGTAAATGCCTTCGTTTATGGTTCCTTAAAAAGCCATACAAAATTGAATTAAAATAATATTCCTAACAGTAGCCACTCGTCAGGCCATTCGTTTCCAATTAGTCTACAGTGCTGTGTATGGTGTACGTTAATAAATTTGGTGTTAATTCACATTTTTTGAATAAATTTAACTAATAAAATATAACAACATTGCAAAAGATTGGGGCACCAATCTCTAAAGACTGTATACCGCGACTAGTCTTAATCCGGTACAATTGGGCATTAATTAGTCGCAACTAGTCCCCGATTCATCCCTTATGGGTATAATTAGAGATCAATTTGTCCCCAACTCATCTCTAACGGTTACAATTAAGGGTTTAATGATATTTAGGCATTTAGTCAAAGAAATTTTGTGTGCGGCGTTGGCATGTGGAGAGAGTATTCGATTAGCAAACCACCAGTCTTCGGATCGAATCTCAACTGTGGCAAATTTTTATTTTAGCTTTTTAAAAGGAACTACTCGTGTTTTATACCCGATCAGGTATAAAGGGGAACAATTAGTCTCTTCATAGCACATGCTCAAACAAAAGCGAACAGTTCATTCCATATAAAGAGATCAAAATTGGTATTAGTCGCATCTTCCTTTGCGATTACTCCCGGAGTCATCGCGGATTAGTCGCATTTTTTGTAGGGAAATATAAAATATAGAGTATATTATACTCTTACATGTGTGTAAATACATATACATTTGCATGTACATACTCGCGTATATGCATGTAGATAACAGTCTTATTATAACGCCTTAAATTCCAACAATGAAACGACAATTACTTTAAATTGAATTTTTCACTAACATATACATACTTACATATCAACGCATACATATAATACATAGTAGATGTTGTACATATGTATGTATTTAAAAGCTTATTGTTACTTTAATATATACGATAATTCAATTATCTAGCTGAAATATGAAACCATTGTAAATCTTTTTGTGCGTTCTTCGTACTCGCTGCCTGAAGTAGTCATAATTAAAAGAAAATAGTTTCCAAAGTATACTAAAATTCAATACAGAATATATACATAGCATATAAATACATTTCGTCGTTTAGATTGCTCTAATTTTGCAAGAAGAAGTCTTATTTCAATGGTTCCCTCTTTTATCAAGCAAACCAATTTCAGGCTTTCAGGTTTAATGCATACGATAATTCAATTATCTAGCTGAAATATGAAACCATTTTAAATAATTTTATGCGTTCTCGTACTCGCTGCATGAAGCAGTCATAAATAAAAGAGAAATAAATAAATTAATAAAAAATAGATAAGTACATTTCGTAGTTTAAAGTACAAAACCGCGTATGCGAGGTTGCGCAAATTTTACAGGACGAAGTAAAAACTGCCTTATTACAAAACGATTCTCTCGTTTATAAACCAAACCAATTTCAGGCTAGTTTTATAAGTCTATATTTTGGTATGATTGGATAAGGCTAGATGCCAGGAGTTTCCGGTGAGCAAATCTTATTTTTGGCACGAGTGTAAGTTACGCGATTTCGTAGAACCACGATACGCGATTTTGTACTTTAAACGTCGATTTGTACGAAGGTACCACAATAACCCTAAGTTTGTCACCAAAGCTATGATGGTTTACATAAAAGTATTGGACGATCTTGGAGAAGAAATCTCTGTCTGATCTCATCAGAATTAGGGCCGGCATCATAAGGAGGCGGAGTGGATAATGCTTGGGTTTGTATCCATCAGTTCAAATTGAATCAAGCTCTATTCGAAAATTCATTTGAGATGTCTGCACCCGATACCGAGAACCAGCTTTCTAGGTAGTAGGTTTATTTCTGACGCAACCAGAAGGACTTGGCCAGCGCTATACGAATAGCTACCAGACCAAAATGGTAGATAGCATCACGTGAGTGAGGAACGTGCATGGAAAATAAAGATTTAAAATTGTGCCAATTTCATCCGAAAAAATGTAAATTGAGCGCTGAAAGTTTTTGGACAGTGCCAGGAAACCTTTAGTAAGATTCGCTGTAGTCAGACCGATCGTCAGATATTCTGCTGTAGTATGATGGCACAGAGCCATAGTAAACGCCAGGGTCTCTATATTAAACGGACTGCAAACGAGTGTTTGGATAGGCCTTACGGGCGCCATTAGTACTCCTTATACTTGGTTGGTTTTGCTCCACCAGAATTGAACGATCCATGAGGACAGACTGAAAACGAGTCTTAGAAGGTTGTTTTTGGTCCCAAATGACAAACTGATATAAAGGGTCTGTTCTGGAAGAAAGTGCGCCGTTAGCTTTCCTACAAGAAAGCAATGGACTGAAGGAATATACATTTGGGCTTAACCTTGTTGCAAAAATAAATAACCTTGGACTAAATTCTTCTTGAATCGTTGCCTGATAGGACAACATATACATATATATGTATGTATTGAGTCACTATAGGAAACCAAAGATATCTATACAGAGCGTTTTCTCTTCTCTCGCCAAACTGACTATAGAAAATAGAAGAATTTCTTAAATTTTAAACTCAGCACCACCCTAAGAATAATTTCACACCAAACAACTACTTCTTCGATATCGTTAAGTATTTCTTTAATTAATTACACATACCAACAAAATTGTACGAAGTACCTCATGATGAACTGACTTACGCAGCAAGTATGAGCGAAAGGGCAGCTGGTAACAACGATTTAACAAAGCTTATTAAAGATGCCTCGATGACTCCAACAAGAGCTACGAAATATAGGAAAATAATAAATACAGCCAAAAAGAATAATAACGAGTGTGAAGCTATCTGCAACAGAGGCTTTGGCAAAATTCGTTGAAGCTGACCTAACACGCAAGCAATATAATATAATCAGGGTTGGTCAAGAGAACATACATCCGTGCTATTCCCTTATATAAAACGAAAAGAAGAAGTGCTATCCAAAAGAAGTGTTTATATCAGAAACCATGGCTGAAGTTAAGTTACAGAGTCTTCTTGCTCATACGACAGAACATCTTTGTCAACACATAGATAATGTTTTAAAAACGGCATGTACGGCGGAAATGCAAAAAATGTAATAAATTGGCAAGTGGGGTTGTGATGGTTCCAAGCAGCACGAATACAAGCAAAAATTTGAAAACACAAATGATTCCGATGCTTATGTTTTTATAAGTTCTTTTGTACTATTGAGACTAAGAAGCAATGTTAATAGTACAGAGAAACTGTGGTGGCAAAATCCGTTACCTTCATCTCCACGTTTCTGTCGCCTAATTCGAATTCAGTTTATTCACGAAAATAAAGATGTGACCCAAAATGAAATACGTTATATCGAAACTCAAGCACTCAATTTGGAAAAAACTGAAGCAACGGAAACGTCATCATCAATGCGATGCTACATATGTAAGCAGTCTTCTAAAGAGCTCAACTCTTTGAAATCGTTTGATTTGAACGCCATAGATCCAACATCGCTAAGGTTCGGTCTAACGATATTGCACGCTAGAATTCGGTTTTTTGAAACAGCTTTGCATCTGTCATATAAGCATCCAGTACCAGGATGACCGAGTTTTGCTCGGAGGATACACACTTTTTAAAATTTTTAAAAATGATATAACAAATCAAGATTGAGGTATCAAATAATAGTCATTTAGTTTATATATATTTTTCATGTTTATATATATTTTTCATGGCTACGCACAGACTAAATGGGACACTACAAAACAATTGTTTTTTTCTTTGTTTTTGTTATTTATGGCCTTTATAACAATTATATTCAACAATTTATTGAGCTCCGGGCCGTTTTTTATGAAAAACTTTGTGGAAAAAACAACAATTTACATTTTGGTAGGAATTATAGCTGCTATTTCGGAGATCACCACATCTCCTCATCAGACTCCTTTACTGGGGCTCGAACCGACGACCACAAAA
>JAPVRG010259922.1:0-10178 GCA_029783565.1 Rhagoletis cerasi
AAAAAGCCCGTTATTAATATTTATATTTTATTTTATTTATGTACCAGTTAATCGTTTGAAACTCTCAACTAAATTTGAGTAATTGGTTTTTATGTGAGATGAATCTTTGATCTAAAAAAACATTATATGTACGTCCTCAATTTATTCGCTTAAGTAAATATTTTTTGCGAAATTCTATTTAAGTGATTTTTTCAAGAAACCTAAGTACATAACATAAATTCACACAAAATAAAAAAATGTGTATAAAATAAAGGTCGGCTCTATCATTTCGGGCTTGGGCGTGTTTCGTCGTGCCGGGCCGGGCCGGGTCGGGCCTCACTGAAATTCTTAACGTGCGGGCTCGTGCGTGTTTTTGAAAGTGTATTTTGCACTCGTGCCGGGCCGGGCCTGAAAATTTAGGCCCGCGCCCATCTCTACTAGAGATACTATAAGACGTAGGAACAATATTGCAAATTTTTGCATAAGTGACTTTAAAGCATTTTTTAACATTCAAAGAAAGACGAAATTTAGTGCACCAACAATGCAGATTATCTATCTCAGCTTGAGAGTTTGCAGCATGAGATGAGCTTTTTATCACCGAGAATGTTTTTATATCATCTGCATAAAGCAAAAAATTAGCAAAATTGAAGCAACTACTTACATCGTTTACAAATAAAACAAACAGCAAAGATCCTAATATACTCCCCTGAGGAACCCCAGAAGAGGCTCAGAAGATGCGCCATCTATGGAGACAACACAGCGTCTGTTACTTAAATAAGATGTTATCCAACGCAAAAAGTCAGAATGGAAACCCATACATGCAAACTTGGCAACTAGAATCTCGTGAGAAACTTTATCGAAAGTCTTCGAGAAATCTGTGTAAACACAATCAACTTGAAATCCTCTTGCAAAAGAAGCAATGCAATACTCACTGAAAACAGCTAGATTAGAAACTGTAGAGCGATTAGATACAAAGCCATGCTGGTTGGGTGAAATTAAGCTTTTCGTTGCAAAATAAAATTTTTCCACAACTATACTTTCAAAGAGTTTGGACACAGAAGATAACTTTGAAATTGGCCTATAACTGCAAACCTCACTTTTGTTGCCGCTTTTAAAAAGAGGGCTAATAGATGTCATCTTCCAATCATCAATAAAGATACCAGAAGCTAGCGATAAGTTTCAATGGGAAAGCTAAAGCTGGACAATTTTTCAATAATACGCTCGACTAGCCATTAATGCCAGTTTAGAAATACCACTCGCAACGTCGTAGATGACAGTCTTAAAGATCCAAAATTCAGAGAAGAATTCGCCATAAAATCACAATCGGGTGGGGAAATGCCGTCAATACAACTAAAGTTCGAACTAAAGAATTCAGCAAACAGATTCACAACATCAGCAGGACAACGAGCGAATTTTTCTTGAAAAAAAAAAAAAACTGCTGAAGGAATGCCGGAATTAGATTTCTTCGATTTAATGAACTGCCAAAAAGTCTTCGGATTGGATTTTATATTAGGTTCAATATTATATAAATTAGGCATTTGAAGTCCATTGATTTTCAAGCCTGTTCTAAGCACTTAGTGTCACTTATGTTTCACATCTCATATCACTACTCAAAAAAAAAAAAAACAAAAAATTCCAAAGGATATAAAAAGTGTCACATAGTCTATAAGCTTGTATTCTTATTAAATAACTCGTGTTATACCATTTTAATGGCAAACGACAATGAAATAATAAGCCCATTTTTTTATGGTTTCATTTATTAGTTTTTCCTTAATTTCAACGCAAGTTAACGATGCAGGCGAAATTTTTTAAGATATGTCCGCAACAAAATTATCCTTTTTATACCTTTCATGAGCATGAAATGGTATTATAACTTTGGTCCGATGTTTGTAAGTACCAGAACAAAAAGAGATAGACCCATCAAAATGTATACTTATATGATCAGAATGCCGAGCTGAATCGATTTAGCCATGTCCGTCTGTCCGTCTGTTTGTATACAATCTAGTCCCTCAGTTTTTGAGATATCCGAATGAAATTTGGTGAGTGAGTGTATTTTTGTAATGTATTAATCATTTGTCGGAACCGGTAAAATCGGACCACTATAACATATAGCTCCCATACAACTGATTGTTCAGATATGTGATTTTTCGTTATAACTCCTTTATTTATGCAGCTAGGAACTTGAAATTTTGCACTGTTTTCACTCATTGTCAACAGAATACTTACAGTGAAAATGGAAAAGATCGGATCACTATAACATATAGCTCCCATATAAATGATTGTTCGATTTGAGATATGCAGCTAGGAACATGAAATTTCGCACTTATTTTACTTACTATCAACGGAGAGCTTACTGTGAAAATGATAAAGATCGGGTCACTATAACCTATATCTCCCATCCAACTGATTGTTCAGATATAAACCCGAACAATTTCGTGAGCTACTTTCTAATTAATCCTACAAGATCGGTGATCTATAAAGAATGTTCAGATATAAGTTTTTGCGATACCACTCCACTATCTGTGTAGTTCACAGTGTACATCAATTTAGTATAAGTAATGTGTAGCTCCTAAAGAAATCAAGGGTGAAGTTCAGTTTTTTGATGCTCATGAAAGGTATGAAGCCTTCGGCATAGCCGAAGACAGTCCTTCCCTTACTTGTTACGTATAATTTATATACATAAAACAGCTAATATATTACTTTTGTAACAGATTTTTGTGTTAGGGCCTTTAACTAAAGTTGGCTCTATTTTAGAACTATGATTATTCCCCTTACTTTCTCATGCATGTTTCACCTTTGCACGCTCATCACTTTTATGTGGGTTATTTTTAATGCTACGCTTGGTGATCTCTGTTCTTTTACATGTACAACTTGTCACGCTTTATGTTTTGTTATTCCCTCTTCATCCTATATCTCGATGTCGAGCCCTTTTTGGATTGGTCGCTCCATTTCTGCTTTAGAATTAACACGTTTTTTTTTATTTGTGTCACGTTTGATTTTTGAAATGGCAATAATTGCAAAAATAACCAAAATTTTTAATTTAAAATAATGCAAATTTGGTAAAACTTTATATTTAAAAGAAATTCCAAGATTTGAACTGATTTTATTAATTAATTTTTAAATTAAACTAAATTTTCTTTGTTTTCGTCACTTACGTTACACACTGCTATTAATATTTTTAGCACATTATTATAGCAAAACTAAGCAACAAACAACTTTAAGCTTGCGCTGACTTACTTGTCCCTTCTTACACTTCTTACTGGTTGTGACTCCGATAGCTAACGGTATAAACAGTGTTACCATTGCAATTTGAAATTTAAAAGGGTTTCCTATTTTTTTAAGTAATATATATATAACTGAAAAATGCGGTCAAATCTAACCAATAAGTACGTTCTTTAAGCTCTACACCAAAGTTAATTTTTGTCTTTTTGACTTCCCTTTTTCTGGGATTTGCCCTTACCGCCTGTCTCGACATGCGGACGCTGATCGCATGCAAATCATCTCTTATGATTTATTGCAATTGGAGACCGCTCATCGCAGACCTCATGCAATAAATCGCAGAGCTTATTGCATGAGGTTTATCGCATGCGGTGAACTGTCAAACAGCGAATTTTTCAGCTGCTTTTTACCCTGAATTTTTGAAGTTGTGTTTTGATGTAACAAAAACAAATAGGAATAAGCTATTCTTGTGAATACAGATATTTTTCGTAATATTAAGTGTGCTATTAAGAAATTTTAGCACCTGAAAACATGGAAGTGCTCTGTTCCACTAGTTTTTTGGAATGAAATCTTATGCGATGAAATTCCAACGTAAAAAATTTTCTCTGCGATAGTTGTTCTGCATGCTATGAAACTGACAGTTCGCATGTGATGGCTGATCATAAATGGAGACGTGGGGTTAGGTGCATATATACATATGTATGCGATGAAAAAAACACTTGTGAAACTTTGTTGCTTCATAACGTTATTTAAATAAAAAAAATAAAAAAAAGCAATTCGCGCTCAACACATTTGACTGCGTTCAGACACGGCAACTCGAGTTGCTTATTATCGGCGATTTCTCTTTTGGTGTTGCCCATCGCATTCACACACAGCAACTTTTTTGTACGCAGTTGTTGTTGCCAGCTGTGAAACGCTAACTCAATTTACACATCCGAACGAGAGCACAAAGCGTGTTGCCCGAGCACAGGCAACTCGGTGCCCTTCCTCCTTCCTCGTCGCTCTCTTTCCCACAAACTTCGAGTTGCCGCAACAAAAGTTGCCTCGTCTGAACCCAGTCTTTGTTGAGTGCTTGGGCGAGCTTCTCCGATGGTTTGCGTTATGATATAGTCATGCAGAAATACAATCGGGGGGTTTGCCATTGCTTTCCGGGGATCATCGCTATTATAATATAAAGTTTAGGAAGATGCCCGGACCAGATACTAAATCTGAGACCTACCGTGTCGCCGTCGCAACTTAATTTACTCTTAATTTGAATGCATTTTCGAGCTCGTGTTTATTATTTCGTATTCACTTTTTATACAAATTCTTCCATAATGCATGCTAATGTAAGTAAATATTAAATATTTGATCAGTTATGAAATTTAGCTTTATTTGTCGATTACGGATCGCAACCGAATTTCAGTTGCGTTACCAGTGGCTGAAGTGGTATTACGGATGGTAATTAGGAACTAAAAGCTGGCTACTGAATTTTTGTGGTTGCCGGTGATTGAGAAAATTTATTTATTTTTTCAACTGTTTCTGCAGCTTGTTTACTCTCAAGTCTTGATTGCTGGTACCTCATAATTCTATTTTCAACTCCTTAGCACTTAACTATTGTTGTTCTAGAAGATCGCGCTGGTGACAAAATAAAACTCTTCGATTTTAATTATGCATATTGATCAGTTTAATAGTGATGGTAGCATATCGATTTATTGGTTGAATTTTGGTGATGTGGGTTTTATGATGTGTGATGGTAAGGGATGGTAAGGATGGTGTGGTTTTATTTTCCTGTGAAGGAAATAGTAATAAAATATACATGGCACAAAGTTAATAAAATGCTTACACTTTCGTCTGACCACGCGCTCTTTTTCTTCTAGAATAAACTATTTGGCGCGATAATTTTTGACACATTACACATAGTGTTGCCAGACTCAAATTTAACAAACATTTAACAAATATTTTGAGACAACTCACAGGGTTGCATTACAAGGTTACCAATAGTTAAAATACTTAAATATAACTTCTGCTCAACAATAGTTGTTATTCATTTTTATTTCAGTGACGTTGCCCATCAGCAAAAGTTGTGTTGCTGTATGTAATTGACTCATTAATTTTAGTTGTTTTTTTCCGTTGTTTCGTAGTTCAGTACTCTGTCCATTTTCGCTTAACCCTGTGCATACTCATACAAATTTGCAACATACTCCATAGTTATGGTCATACATTTAAGAATACGTAAAAAAAGAAGACAATTTAATTATAAAAAATATTCTACCTTCACTTTACAGCTCACACACTCCATCAGAATCTGAATCGGAAATCTCTGGCAAAGATCAATTTGAGATCATTAGTTCGAGTGAAGTGCAAAATGTTAATCAATAAAAAAAAAAAATTATAAAAACTTGAATGCGATTTACATTTTTACCTATAGACAAAAAATATACACTATTAAGCTGATAAACAAAATATTGAATGAATTCTTTTGTTTAGTTTTGCGACAAACGCAGGCACCGAAATAGAAGAAATTTATCTACAAATGTATATTTTAACGAAAAATAAGTGCATACATATAAAGTAAGTAAATGAAAATATTCGATGCAAAATAGCGTTAAAATTTAGAACATAAAAATTAGATGAATGCAAGCTGAAATTGGAACGAAATATGTGGCTATTCTGTAACAAAATGGTAATAAAATGCGCAATAAGAATTGGAAATGCTAAACAAATATTTAAATGCAATACAAGTTTTTGAAGTACACTGCATACTTTTTGTTAAAAAACAACAAGAATAGCAAACGAAAAAAACACAAACACAGCTTTCAATAGCAAAATAAAGCTTATGCATTTTGAGCGCTTTAGAGCAAAAGTTTTAAACACAACTATTTGTCTACAATATTAACGACTGTAGTGGCACTGCTTACATACATACATAGTTTCTAGTAGGGAGTTTTTGAAATTTATTTGTTTTACTATTTAAACAAATTTGTTGCATTTGAAAATTTTACAAACAAATATTTTAAGACAGTTCACAACAAATGCTGCGTAATTATTTGCATTAACGAAAAAGTAAAACTAATGCTGAAATTTTCATAAGAATTTGAAATAATGAAACATCATTTAACTAAGTAAATTGGTAGTAGCTTAGAGTGGTTGCATGTTGCAATAAAAAAATAAAATAAAAAATAAATTATTCCTTGCAATTGTGGGCAACGCAATTAAAAAAAAAATGTAATGTAAAAAAATTAAGAATTTTAAGTGAAGCTACTAAAGTGTTTTATTAACAAACTTACGTGCATAGTGATAATGCATAATTTGAGATTTGTTTTTCTTTTTTTTTAAATTTTTAAATAAAATTGTTTCAATGTTAAAATTTAAGCATAAAGCTTTTTCTTGAATATTACGTGTATCATTTATATACTCTTATTTGCGGAAGTTATTTAACAATTACTAATGTAAAAATTAAATATGTATACATATAAAACTAGTGTATATATAAATACATACATATATAATATGTACATATAAGGTATACACTCAATTATGTATAAAAACAAATACATAAATTGTGTTACAACCTAATTCGTAGTGTAAAACATTGAATTATTTTCAATTAAATAGCTTAAATACAAAACAAAAAAATTGAAGCGCTAACAAAAATCTCTTTTTTTTGATTATTTTCAAAAAAAAAAAAAAAAAAATCGTACATATGTATATCAGTGTGCGTAAGAGGAGCAAGATTCATTAATATGATTCATTAATAAATAAAATTACATTATTGTAAAAAAAATGATTCGCTGTTTTTAATTTGTGAAATTATAAATTGTATTAGTCTCGGTCCAAACCGGCAGGCGTTTGTTCTGCCAAATAAAATGATGATAAGTACATATACATATATAGTGGTTGTATAATAGAAAGATATTCTATCAAAATTTTTTTTTTTTAATTTTTTCTGCAGAGGAAGGTAATTTTGTCCATTGTCAACAAGCGCCACCCGTGAACTGACTGCCCGGGTGAGGGTATATTCTGCCCTATGCTGAATATCGTCATCGTCAGTAAAAGTGACGATACGGCTATCGTCAGCCATTTTACTGATACGCGGACGATCGTCGACGATGACGATGACGATATTCAGCATAGGGCCGATTAACTATCGTTTTGAAGGTACTTAGAAATCTGTGCTGCCGGCACGTATTTTTGACCCAGTAGCGAGTGTTGCCGGGTTAAGTACATATTCTTGTATGTGGTTCATTTTCAAACAAAGTGTACATGGCGGGATTTTTTAAGATTGCTGAATTTGTCCTCTAAAATCGTTTACTTGTGTGAAAACCTGTGAGAATTACGAAACTGCTTTTATGCTCTTAAAAAGAGTATTTCACGTATTTTTGCAAAATGTTTTCCGAACTGTCACTTTTTATAAAAATATGCAAAAAAATAAATAAATTTGAGAAAATGTTACAACAAAGTCTACTCTCCCATTTTGTAAACTTATTGTTTTAGGTGGCCTGCAAATCTCGTATTTTTTGAGAAATCGTTTTGAGCTTTGTTCCACATGCTTGTAAGCGAACTTGGAAAATATTGAAAACTACTTGCTACTTTTTCTCAAAATTAAAAAAAAATGTCTTTTTGATAGCATAATATGATCATGGCTCCGCTTTATCTGTATTTTTTTACTCACAGAGGAGGGTTTGTGTTCTAAAAGATTTAATTTTAACGGATTCCTGCTCGTTTGAAAACATTGTTTTTTATTAATTATAAGCTACACCTTTTCCAACAGTATTTCAGAAAAACACAAATGTATTTCAGAAAAGCTCAAACGTATTTCAGAAAAGGGTAAATGTATTTCAGAAAAGCTTAAATGTATTTCAGAAAAGCACAAAAGTATTTCAGAAAAACAGAAATGTATTTCAGAAAAACACAATTGTATTTCAGAAAAGCTCAAATGTTTTTCAGAAAAGGGCAAATGTATATCAGAAAAGGGCAAATGTATATCAGAAAAGCACAAAAGTATTTCAGAAAAATAAATGTATTTCAGAAAAATATTTTTAGAACATTTTAACCCAGGTAAACTGTATCTCCTTTCCCTTTGTGTGACGTTAAGGCGCACGCCACAAATCGGAGGGGAAGCTCGGCTTTACACTTAGCAAAGTGTAAGGGCCATAATACTAAATTATTATAAGTCCATTTACAAATTAAACCCCTACCCTTCCACCACTTGTTCAAGTCCAGCATGGCATGTTGCATTATCACAGACCAACACTAACTCGCAAAGTACGTTGCTCATGCTGGTTAATTTACTCAGCGGCGCTCTCTTTTTTAATGCTAGGCATAATATTTATCGTAAAATTAATGACTGGGTTTATAAAAAGCCCAGCCCCTCTGGCTGAAGTAAACTTTAACGTTCCCTCACGAGTATCAAGACACTTTCGACCTCTGGTTTTAAAGCCATGCAAAACTAATTTCGAATTACACGAGTCATTCCGTTGTTTGTTGGGCGGGAATGGAGGGTAACACCGTTGGGATTAATTATTATTATAATTAAATGACCCGCGCCGCGTTTCCATGCCCAGTACACCTGATGTACTGATGGCCTCAATCAGGTGTTGTTCCACAAATGAAGGGGCCTAAATGGATTTTATAAGAAGCTTTTTCAAGGCAGAAATACACTTGGAGGTTTGCCATTGCAAAAGTTTACCTAGGCTACAATATTCCAAAAATATTTTTCTGAAATACATTTGTGCTTTTCTGAAATACATTTGTGCTTTTCTGAAATACATTTGCCCTTTTCTGAAATACATTTGAGCTTTTCTGAAATACATTTGTGTTTTTCTGAAATACTGTTGGAAAAGGTGTAGTTATTTTTTACTTTCAAATCATCATTTTTACTTACATTTTATTTTTAGCTTCTTTTTATTTTCGGACTATAAACTCATCGGTTTAAAAATTTCATAAGTGTTATCATCCATAAAAAAATATTTGATTGTCAATTCGCTATATATTAAATTGTGAATTGTGTAGTTAAAATTTGTTTTTTAAATATCTATGCATGTGAGTAGAAAAAGTCGTTAAAAAGGAGTATTTTCCATCGTTCAGCAACGTCATATCTATGTATGTACATTAGAGCGTATCGCCTTACAGGCGAAATAAAAAAAGCTCACCGTACACCCCCTCATATGAAGTGTTTTTAAAAAGCATTTAAAAAAATAATAAAATTATTTTTTTTGGACAACCCTAGTAGTCGCCCATTCACATTTTTCTTCATATCTTTGGCATTTATAGACGGATTTAAAACTGTGATACACCAATGTTTTTGTCTCGTGGAGGGGGGTTTTCCTACGGATGTTTATTGGCCTCATGCGCTCCATTGTGGTACTTACCCACCAGATCTCAGTTGCTACCACCCTAACGTACCGCCCTAATGATAGTAAATTAAACACCGTCAAAAATCATTAATATTTTGCGAAAAAAGTATTTCGATTTGTTAAGTAGGAAAACCATACGGAAAAAGCCAACTTTTTTTGTTTCTGTTTTTTTTGTTTTTTTTTTGTTTTTTTCTTATGGAGCACCTGAGGTCAATGAACTTCCACAGGAAACCCTCTCATCGAGACAAAAACATTGGTGTATCACAGTTTAAAATCCAACTATAAATGCCGAAGATACGAAGAAAAATGAAATTGGGCGACTACTAGGGTTGTCCAAAAAAAAAAAAAATTTATTACTTTTTCAAATGCTTTTCAAAAACACTTCATATGAGGGGGTGTACGGCGAACTTTTTTTTTTCGATACGGTCTAATGTACATATAAGGTAGATAATTCTTATTATTTATTCTCATTATTTATTCTCATAAGTTTTTGAAAAGGAGTAAACATTTACTGCATTCTTAAATTTATGTTTCTTATAAAAAGAAAATCTATATAATCACATTAAAAACGTCATTTCTACACAAGCGTAGTTCCTTTCGTCTTAACCTTTTATAACTTTTATAACTCATCTCTAAATTTTT
>JAPVRG010259923.1:5151-16393 GCA_029783565.1 Rhagoletis cerasi
TTATTCGTGCTTTTCCTTCGGCTGTTCGTAAAAAGTGAAGCCGTTGGAAGCCATTACAATTCAAAAAATCTTTTAGTATACGTATACAGAGTTGATAATAAAGGTAGTAAAAATGAAATGTGACAAGGTTGTATTCTGAATCTTAGGCTAGGTGCATATGTCAATAACAGTTTTAGTTGTAGAATGTGCTATATTTTTATAAAAAATGAAAGAAAAAAACGTATCATGAAAACATTTTAAATATAGCAAAAACAAACCAATGCAAAATACTTCTGTGAGTCACCGTACATTTCTTAATGCCTTCTTGTGCTTTTGTATGACAATGCAGATTTGAAGCTTTTATAGCTCTGTTTGTGTGTAGTTTCATTGCTTTTGTGTTGATATTTTGAAAGCAAACAAATTATTCAACGTTGATTAATTATGGAAATGTGCGAATGCTTATGTGCGTAAGTGTATGTATGAATTAGCGAGCTCTGTTTACAATCACTTCTCCTACAAATGAGCTTGTGAGCGCATTTAAACACATGTGAATGTGTTGAATACAAACATACAGACACTCAATCATTTATGTACTTACTAATTCACAAAAGCATGGAAATGCTTGCGCTTGCATGTTTGTATGCCGTTATGCCGTTACTCATACGACACGTTTTACGAGTATTCACAATTTTTGTGGGAGACTCACAGCCGTACATATGTATACACACACGAACGAAAATATATAGTCATATGTATGTGTTCGTGCTACATTTAATTTGACGTTTAGCGCCTATAGTTATGCAACAGTAATTAGGCACATAAATCTACAGCCATAGAAACATTTATATACATACATACATATCACACCCTCGTTCTATACACACACTTGAAGCGTGAATTTGACGCATTCCTATTGTTATATTGTCCTCCATATATGTATGTATATGTACTTACATACTTTAATATAAGTCTGCGAAGCATGTGCAGCGCACGTTTACCTGTGTCGAATTCATTCTCACACCCTCATAAATCTCATTCCCCTACTAATTTGATTTTGTCAACACTGCGCTGTAAGCATTGCTTTATTTGCCTTCATGCCGTGCGTTGGCTGGTTTGGTGGGGTGTCGGTACGTGGCTCACACCCCCCGGCCCTTCCCCTTGCAATGCCATTGGGTGGTTATTCATTCCTTGATCGATGTGTATTGTTGCTTTTAATGACATTTACATGAGTTTTGAATTATCGATAATTACCAGCGACGTGATTGATTATTCGCCCGCGGCTAAGTACCCGCGACAGAGTTACTGTAAATGGTGTGCGTACCGTCGTGGGTGAGAGGTGAGAGGTTGTCGTCTCACGCTTGTGTTAATCGTACGAGTCACAAGTCACGTCGCAAGTGTCAATTTGTAAGCGAAAATCACCTGCCGAGTGATAGTATGCTTTGGTGACAAATTTGAAGAGCTAAGCGAAAGAAAAATTAATTTGAGTGAAATTGTTGTTTAGAAAGACAAACTATGCTGTGCAATAACTTGTGAATGCTTTTAATAATGCTTTTAGGCAAAATAAAAGAATTAGTGAGGATAAAGAAAATGTTTATTGCTTATGCTAAAGGATCAGTATGGGCACGATTAAGGAGCTGTAGAGTTTAAAAATAACTGGCTTCTGTCAAATTAAAAATTAAATGAATTCTTTTTTCCATTATTTCTGGAAGATACGTATGATTTTCCGTAGAAGGGCCAAGTAAGCAGTATGGTGGCGTAAAACCATGATTACAAAGGAGTGTGTGTATAGGCATTACGGGCGCCATGAGTACAATGTCAGGACCGGCTCTTCTTGCTTTGCATTGGCATTTAGCAGTCCAAGAGAAGTCAATGAAAGCGATGTGCCGACTGCACTCTCTTCCGGGCCCTTTAATTTTAACACCAAATATATGATATCTGAAGTCTCCTTTGGAAGAAAGTACGACGTTAGATTTCCTACAAAGGAGCAATGGAGAGATCCAGACACTCTCTTGGGAAGCTCGGTAAAAACTTTCTATACCATTCTATACCAACAGCTCAAAGACTGAAAATGGTGTTGGAACTGACGGCATCAGCACAGTAATTTCAGGTGCTTTACTGTGATTTAGGTGCAATGGCAACGGTCTTTCAATCGGAAATCTTTGCAATACTGAAAGCAGTAGACTGGATAATTGGCGAAAGGTGGCGCGAACATAAAATCAGGGTCTGCAGTAACAGCCAAGCTGCTCTAAAGGCCTTGGGACCCGCTCACACTTCTTCAAAAGTAGTTCAGGAATGTAAGCCGAGGCTGAACTCCGTTGCAGGGTGGACTGAGCTTGAACATGTGTGAGTGCCAGGACACTGTGGTGCTCAAGGCAACGAACTGGCTGATGAATTGGCGATCTGCGGTTTTTTGGAGCATCCAATTGAACCGGAGCCAATTTTAAGGACAAACATAGCGAGAACAATCACGTGCATCAAGGATGTAATCAATACAACTCATGAGAGCCGTTGGTGTAGTATTGACACCTGCAATCCAACAAAAATAGTAGCAAAATTCCTTCTCACGGAGAAGGAGCGACCTGAGCCCTGATAGACGACATATGGTTACAATTGGCATCATCGCCAATCCACTGTGTATGCCTTATTTGGAAGAGGTGGATAGTATAGAACTATTTCTCTGCTGCTGTCCGGCCTTCGCCAGGATTAGATGCTACATTTTTGGGTCGGATGTATTGAGAATGCACGAGCTACATTGTGTTCCCCTCGACAAACTGCTAAGATTCGTAAAGGTGTATGGAAAGTTTGCAGATCTGCAAGGAATTCCCACTTCATCAATATATATGTACATATATCCCTATCCTCTATATCCTCTCTCTAGGCCTTAAGTAACCAGTGCCCAAAAGTATGCAACTCTACCTTGAGAAACTGCTACGAAATTATGTACAAAAACTTATACGCACTTCTCAAATGCAACAAACCAGCACTTATTGAGGTTAGAAGCTACTTGCGCCTAAATTGGCTAAATTGGCCAATTCGCTTCACGCATCAAACTCGAAGTTTTCTCAATGGCAAAATGCCCCAATGATACCAAGCCAGACGAATAATTTAAATAATTATATTTTTTATAAGACTGTAACGGTTATGATCTTTATAATAAAAATCATAATTTAACCGTTAAAATTTGATTTCTATTTTTTCAATCAAATTTTATCTTTATTTTATGATTTTTATTTTTTCGATCATAAAAGATTTAAGGTCAAAAAAAGGCAGTATCCGTTATAACGGTTCGAAAAAAATAAAAATCAAAAATAACAATTATTTTTTGATCGAAAAAATAAAAATCATAAAATAACGATTATTTTTTGATCGAAAAATAAAAATCATGAGATTTAACGAATATTTTCGGTCCCTGATTTATTCAGAAAGAGGAAGGAAGAGCCCGGGATTGGTTTTTATTCCTGAAAAACTTATAAACTTTCACCAAACATTTTTCATTCTTAAATTTTGAAAGTAAACTCGCTTTATGTTCTTCTGAGGTTTTTTTTTCTTAAGCCCCTCATGTTGCATACACACACATTAAAAGCAAATTTATTAATCAGGCGAGTGTCATATTGGTGAAACAACATTTGTTCCAACCGGATAAGCGGAACGTCATTAAATCCCTATTTCTCATTTGCTACAGAAAAATCTCGGCAAACCTTTAAAAGAAAAAATTCTCAGAAGGATATAAAAATGATGCATAATATCTATCACTTTTATTTAGTACAAACTGATGGTTGTTAATTCAAAATATAATTTAAATTTAACAAGCAAAGTTCTTCTCTTCAATCACACATCTTTTTTTTTTTATAAAATAAAACAACAACATGAATTTCCAACACTTCATTGTGTGTATACGAAAACATTTATCATTTGATGAGTAAAAGGTCTTTTGCTCCATTTTCACAATTACATATATTGAGTTATGCGAAGGGAAGTTGTACTAAAAAATTAAACCTAATTTTATTTACAAGTCGAAAACGTCCGGGCAAAAAGTGTGCTTTAACGTCGAATTGGCAAAAGAGCACTTATTATAAGTAAGTCCAAAAACGAGGACAGAGTTTATAGAAGAAGAAACGTAAAAAGGAGAGAAATGAAGAAAATCTGATTCAAAATTTCGATTTTACTCGCAGACAAAAACTTGACCATCTCAAAAAAAAAAAAGGAATGCCTCCTCCACGACGCAAGCAATAAACTTGAACGCTTAACATTTTTGCAGCACTCCCACGAGCCCCAATTTTATAGCCAGCGAGCAAAAAGTAACGAAAAAGGGCAAAAAAAGAAGACACTTTCAGCTTGCAACAAACGACCTTTATACATTTTTAATATATTGACGAGATGTAGCAAGTCAGTTGAGTGTCTAAGGGTGGCGCGTTTAAGAAGGAAAAGCAAAGGAAGTGAAGTGAGCGAAGGAAAGTCAAATGCGGGCCGCATTGAAATGCTGGCGAGTCGGGTATAAAAGTCAACTAGCAAGGCTGTCAGCAATAATTCTATTTTCACAAACACATACATATGTATAGCCATGCAAACAAACAAAGGGCGACGAATGAATAAACAGAATCGAAAGCAGAGAACAGCATGTGGCGAATTTCGTCACGTATACGCCATGTGGGCCAGCGCTGCTGTGTCCACACAAAGCTGCAACACAACAACAACAACAGCAACAGCCACAATTTGATTTGCTACACTTCGTTGTATGTGTTTGGGACTCTGGCGTCGTTTTTGTTATTGCAGCTGTCATTGTATGTATTACATTGTCAAATGCAAATGGAATGTTATGAAATGACAAACAATAAACCGATAATATGTTGTTGAGAAGTCAGCGGCATTAAAATGAAGTCAGTGGGTGGGTGAATGTCGAAAGGAGACTACGGCATTCATTAAAATTTCATATCAAATGGAAAAATAATGAACAAAAGCAAGTAAAGGGCGATTTGTAAAGTACAAAACAAAAATATTGAGGTGAAATATTGTTTGTCGACCAGACGCTGACGCTGACGCTGACATCAACGCGCCCAAGCCGAATGGATAAAAGTTAGCAATCAACTGATAACAAACGGCCGCCATCCACTGCGCTCATAATAAGCAATGTCTGCTAGCATTGAATAGATTTCGCTGTTGGTGAAAAGCAGCAAATAGAAATAAAGCTCAAAACGCTGGCCCAAGTTAGCCGACAAAGCTGACATGAAATCAAAAAGCTGCAAAATATTGTCGCCAAGGGCTATGATTAATGAGGCGGCAATGGTCAGTAGGCTAACATTTCTTATGCATGCAGCATGCTTGTGTGTTTGTGTGTATGTATGTATGTGTAAGTTAACGTGGCATATATGTGCATATGTATATGCGCGGCATTTTTAGGTCAACGCTGACTGCTGGCACACTTATACATATGTACGTACGAGTATGTGTGTATGAAAGTATGCATATAGAATGTACAGTAATAAGCAGAATGACATGGGTATTCGCTACGAAATGGAAATGTCAAATTCTCTTTGACATGGCGTGGCATGGCTTGGCCAAACGTGGTTGATGTCGTGTGAAATAGTGTGAAGTTGCAGACAAGTAGATGAAATAGTTGTTCAAATATGCCAAAAGTGTTTTGTATAAGTGAGCTTTTGATACATATTTCATGTTGCCACCTGTCAAATGCTAATACAGTGCAGTGACAGAGTTGTGTATGCAGTCACATTGAGGTGCTTTAGCAAAGAAAGCACGCGATGTGATAAAAAATTAGTGACAATTTTGATCAACAAAATTTTGTTTGAAAAATCCAAGGATAAGTGTTTTTCAAAGAAATCAGAATTTTACTACAAAGCTGTAGCTTTTTTCTGCCAGGTTTGTATCTGCCTCGGTACAACGTTAGATTTTGAAAAGAGGGACTGTTTCTGTCAGCATTTTGAAAATAGTTCGAAGATATATTTCGAGGGAATATAAATTCGTCTTGCAATTCCTGCAATTTTCAGTGTTAGTTTCACTACTTTGCAAAGCTTTGGAATGAAACATACAAAAAAGTAAACCTTTTATCTTTCGATCCAGTTAGTAGGGTTTCAGTGACGGGCTGGCACTATGTTTAGCACTTAGTGTACATATAAAGGGAAGCGAATTCTGTCAGCGAAAAAAAAATTTGACTCTGGCTGACCACGGTTGGTCTTTCGCTATCAGAGGAAAAAACAAAAGCAGTAACTGTAGAGTCAGTTTTTGTGCCTAAAACACTACATTCGCGGGAAGCATTCGTACTTTGTCATCGTCATCGGCTGCTGTGTGATGCTTACGCAGAGCATTCTCCATCAATTTCAGCCTTTGAGTACTGGTTCCGACGTTTCAAGAGTGAGTTTTAAGCAACCGCCAAGGAACGCGAGGGAAGGGCATCAACGCTTGTAGACACCTAGATTCAATCAGACATTTAATTGCGTTTAAAATTCATTTGAAAATCTGAAGCTGGGTGTCTCACGAACTCAAAGCAAGACATATCTAACGGCGTGTCACTGTTTCCCGAATTCCCCTTAAACGGTTGAGCGCCGCAAACCTTGGCCATCGGCGCCAAAGCCAAATATCCATGGCAAGACCAGAAGGAAATCATGTATCATGAGCTTTTTAAAAGGCGTCAGGCGATCGACGGCCGGAATGGACATGCAGTCTTGAGTCATTGATCTTCCACCATATGACAATGTTCGACCGCATGTCGCACAAGCGGTTAAAACTTATCTCGATTGTACTGGATGGGAAGTCCCGCCTTATAGCCCAGAACTTGCATTTGTTCCGGTCGAGATAGAATGCTCGTGCGGGAGCACGCTTCAGTTGAAGGTATCAATAATTGGCTTGATAATTTCTTAGTCTCCAAAGACGAGCACTTTTACTGGCGCGGAATCTAGACCTTGCCAGAAAAGTGAGAAAAAGCCGTAGCTAGAAATTAAAAGAACTTTCAAGAAAATAAATTTTACTAATTCTGACACCAAAGTTTCAAACTGAAGAAAAAATTTAAATTGCGCTCCCCAGAAAATGAAAGTTAGCCCTACGCCTTCGAATCTAAAGAATTTTACAGGGCAATTTCGAAAAAAAAAATTTTTTTTTGACGAGCCAAGATAACGCTTTTTTACATTTTTCGGTGGCACTTACATATGTATGTGGAGTCAACAATACCACTAGTCGACAAATTTTGACGTAATCGCGTTAACCTAAGAAAAAAATGTTTTCCAAGCTAATTTGGGTCGCTGAATACGAAAACAATACCCATTATTTTTTTTTTTTTTTCAAAAAAGCGTTTTCGAAATTTTTTCGAAACACGTATTTTTTGGTACCTTTCGAAGTTATTTGTGAATATCTTTTGAAAAAATTATCTAATCGACGCAAGCAACCTATCGTTCGATGCGCGTATTGATGCGTCCTTAGCAAAAATATATAACTTGTGCAGATTTAAATAAAAATTATTAATGTTACTAGCGACTAAAATCTAAAAAAGTGGAATTTTCCATCATTTTTGAAAACTACACATTTTTGGAAAATTTGGGTTGAATTTTTTTTTTCAAATTCGAATAAAAGAAAAATTATAGCACTAATCTGTAAGCCTAAGATCATCGAAATCGGATAATAAATGTAGATGTTATGGAGCAATGAGTAAAAATTCTAACTTTGAATTTTTCACACAATCACACTTTTGGTCGAAAATAAGCTTTTTCCCTTGAATTTTTTCGTTTGTGTTGAGTAGAGTCTTCTCAAATTTGCGCCCAGCAGTAAGAAAAAAATATAAAAAAATATAAAAAAATTTAAGAAATAAAAAAAATTCAATTTCCGACCAAAAGTGTGGTTTTGTAAAAAATGCAAAGTTAGAATTTTTACTCAGTGCTGCATAAAATCTACATTTCTTATCCGATTTGGATGATCTTGGACTAAAAATTTACTGATTTGTCTTTTATACACATTTGAAAAAAATGTAAACAAAATTTTTGTAATCACAAAAATAAGCATCTAAAAATGTATAGATTGAAAATTTCACTTTTTTCGATTTTGGTCGATAGTAACACTAATAATTTTTAATTAAATCTGCACAAGTTATATATTTTGGCAAAGGGCACATCAAAACCTTTTTAACAGTACTCGATTAGGTTTTTTGACAAATAACTGCGAAAGGTACCAAAGAACATGTTTTTCGAAAAAATCGCGAAAACGCTTCTTTGAAAAGAAAAAATGGGTTTAGTTTTCATATTCAGCGACCCAAAGTGAGCCTTGAAAATACTTTTTTACAAAGGTTAATTTTTCGTGTAAACTAGTGTAATTTTTTTTAAATGGTCCTACTGGAATAAAAAAACTACTGTCCTAGCAAAATTTCATGATTTATGGCAAGCTTTAATTTACTGACATTAGGGTAGTACGTTAGGCTAATGAGAACGTAGGTCAGATGAGTAAGTAGTAGAACGGGGTACCAGAGGTTAGTGAAGTTGGGAACGAAAAATTTTGTCTTCTCCAAACAAAAACATCGACAATTCAAACATTGAGATCCGACTGTAAATTACTTTTGTTTTTGCGAAATTGCCTTGCAAAAATACTTTATAGATTTGATGGTGCACGGCGACTTTTAATTTTCTGGTACGGTATAATGTACATAAAATTTTGTAAGTCCCTTTGTTATAGTTACACAGCAGATAAGCATACATGCACACAAGCACAATTACATGTACGTATATCTACGCATGTTGACTGTCAATGCATCATTTGCATCATCTCTGTTTGGTCAGAAGTAAGACACACCATAATGCACTTGTAGTGCATATCTTGTACGATCGTTGATGATATTCAATCTTTCATAAGCGGACATAAATGAATTATGATACAAATTGCAATCAGCGCCGAAGCAAGAATCGTGCCGAAGCGGCGGAGGCAGACGAGTTGATTGGCAAATATTTGCATGAAAGTTACACCCACAAATGCAGCAAAGCAAATCGGCACCACACATACATACGTACATATTGGTTACTTGCTCATGAGCAGGATGCTGCTTCACATTTTCATGTCGGTATGTATGGCTGTGTAGTCAAACAGATAATCGGCATCATACAAACATACATGCATATAAATTGCTGCTATTTTGTTGCTATTGCTATTGCTGTTGCTGTTTTTATCGGTGTCTTTATTATCTTTGCACCAGTTGCTGTCGTCGCTGCTCATCTTAACTGCCTGTTTGCCATTTGCTGCGCAGCTGCATGTGGGCATTGTTGTTGCTATTATTGCTGGTGTTTTTATTATTACTTTTGCATGTCAGCAGTCAACAGTCAACAGCAAATGAAATAAATGCAAACTTGCAACAAATCACAGCAACAGTGACACTTACACACACATGTCAGTCAAAAAGTCAACGTCCAAGCAGAGCGGCAAGGCGACCAAGTTGGCAGTCAGGCAAGTAGACAAATAATGCAACTCGAGCGGCGGCTGTGAGTGTGTGTTTGTGTGTGTGCTGCCTTGATGTGCTGCGAGCTGAGCTGAGCTGAGCTGAGACTGTCTGTGCATTTGGCCGGAGTTCGCTCGAAGTATCATTTGCAACAATCAGACAAAAGTCGACAACTAAAAGCCAAGAGCAGCAAAAGCCACAAAAGAGATAAAGTAAAGTAAAAGACACAACAAAAAAAAGCAAATGAAAAAAAATCAACATCAACAAAATGGCCTCTTCCCGCCGCCGGTATCGCCCAGTTTTGTGGTTGTCGCCTGTCTTTCTCGTTGCTGTCTGCTGCTGTGGCTTGGTCGGTGCGGAACGTTTGATGTATTTTTGCATTTTTGTATGTGCATATTTATGTATTGTTGCTTTTGTTTTTCTAAAACAAATTTGCTGCTTAGCCTTCGTAATGGATGCATGTGTGTATATATGTGTGCTTACTTGTATGCTGTAGCACTTCTCAGCTGTGTGAATGATTCTTCTGCTTGCTGGGTGACTAGGCGCTAGTGCAAGAAACACTACACTTTTGGCTGTTATTGTTGTTGTTTCATTTGCATTGCAAATTTTTTACTGATTGTTGGTTTTATGTGTTGCTCGTTCGTTATACTAATTCGGCACGCTGGCCAAAAAATAAACTGACATCTCTGAAATTCACTGTGAATCATGCATGTGTACGTGACAGATATTTTTTCCCCCCGAATTTCAAATGAATTGTGACTTTCGTTGCTGCATAGTACATAGTATGTACATACATATATACTTATGGCTTATTATTTAATGAAATATTTTAGTAAAAATATGTTATACTTTATCTTCTTGCAATTTTCCGGGAAAAGTTTATGGAAAGAAAATTTTCTCAACCGCCGAATCTGTGAAATTCAGCTGTCAGAAATACCGCTTACATAGGCAGGATTGATTCGCTATATTCTCTTTGTATAAGTACGCTCTACTAAAAATTTAAAATACTTATTGAAAATTCAAAAAAAATTCAACTTAAATCCATTTATGTAGGTATTTGCAAATTTTCAAAAGTTCTAAGTAAAAATTAAACCACTCGTATATATCAAAGATTAAAAGTTTATGTCGAGCTTCTGGTAGAGTGCATATGAATTTTTGTGTCATCCTTAGCAAGCATATTTCTTAAAAAAAAACTGAAAATAAACTAATTTTAGTGTTTATTTTTGGTTTCATTCACATACATACATTCGTACATACATACATACAAAATATGTAGTTGCCCTGCAGGAAATGGGACTAGCTTCTAGCTAACTATTAACTTTCTAGCAGTCGACTAGTGGTAGCTATTTATTAACTATTTCCTTCGGCCGTAACTAACTACTTTTGAAGGGCGATAGCCGCAAATTAGTGAGAACTGGTTTCCTCTGCATTAGAAGTCAACTTACTTGTAGCTAACTACTTTTGGATATAAATTATCAATTAAAAAAAGGAATTTATAAATTTTTTATATTATTATTTATTTACTTATTTTATTTTACCTTACATGTTTGCTTATTTGTTTACATGTTCTTTGTAGATGGTCTCATATTTGAATTCGATCAGACGTTTATTTTATTTGTCCTGAATACGAAAAAGGATCTGCGAAGTGCAGAAAAAAAGTGTATTGAATATTTAAATAGAAACTTGTAAAGAAAACAGACTCCCGATAGCGTCTGCATGACCTTACAACTAACTTGAAGTTAGTTTTTTCATAGCTAATTAGAAGTTAGTTTTTTATCGGAATCCCGCAAAAAAGCTAACTAGAAAGTTGGTTATTTTAATCAATTGATAATTTTTTTCTGC